>JARNME010000404.1:82498315-82690665 GCA_030179655.1 Scaptomyza flava | reverse complement strand
TAGTGAAACGACGGGGATATTTTGCGGCCCTATAATTATATAGGATAAAAGTAGTTTAAAAGCTGCAAGCGGTTAGCAAATACTGTAAAATATAACTTTAATGTATGTAATATATTCAAATGTAACTAATTACTCTAATTTTGTGAATAACATCAACTCATACTCTTTGTATACAATTTATTGTTACGTTAGTTCATTCTCTCACACACACATACACACACAATTTGCGTTATCAGTTTTAGCAATTGGTTTGATATCAAAAACAAGAACAACAAAACACTACATGCGCGTGATTGTTGTGCTGTTTCTAACTAGTCAAATCAACACATTAAGGACCGGGTTGCAATTAACAATAAATCGATTTTGAATTGCTGCCCGTCACGCAACATAATAATTTGACCTGTGTTCGCTTTAGACATACTACCATTGTGTATAAACCTAATTAGTTATGCGAAATTTGATTTTTGCACCATTATTGCATACGCATTTACATTTTATATATTAAATGGGAAAATACCGAACAGGGACACAACTTTTTTAGTTTTCTTTCTTTTTTCATCTCGACACTCTAGAAAAGTGGCAAAAGTAATTTATAACAGTCAGCTGTGTGAATGCAATTAGAAATTTAAGTAGCTCTACTAATGGTCATTTACCAAAAAGTACCTTGGCCAACAAACGTAACAAAAAGTTCACGTCAGAACTTTACGGTTAATTATCAAATTAGCGGCTGTCAAGTAAATGGCATTCATACAAATCTTTTTACTTCAAAAATATAATACTTATTTTACAATGATGACTCATATTAAAAACCCACAGAATTGCACATTATTACAAGGTATTTATAAGGCTTTGTTGATGTATTGTGTTCTTGTGTGAAAAGAAAATTAACAAGAAGATCAAATGAAACATTGATATGCCATAACAATTCATATGTTCTAAACGATTACTTTTTTTTATCTGCTTTTATGTACTTTGGGAATAATGCGTACTGAAGGCTCGAAAGTAAACTGTACTAGGAATAGCATTGAAAAATATGTACTCTTCATAATGTGCGTGAGTGTTTGAACTGCACATTGGCAGTCTGATTATAATTACAAGCTCAAAGAGGCATAGAAACCAAAATGGATATGCACAAATATTTGCATGTATGAGGGCGCACATCAGATAGTTACATTTTGTGCGGGCAACAGATGGAATGTAGCAAGATGCAAAAGCAGGGAATGAAATGTGAGATGGTTACAATTGTACAAAGCTGGCCCGATAAACTCCGACACATGTTAACAAAGTTAACAATTGCAGTACAGTGTGTACTTCTGTATCGTCAAATTTTGTTGTTGTATCGCAACAGAAATGGTTGCAAACAAAGCGGAAACTGAAGCGAGCGTCCATTTTTGTTATCGCACGCCATTTGCAATGGCTGCAAAATGTAGTGATGGTTGCAAATGTGTGGCACAAAATGCAGCTTAAAATTGCGTTGCAACTGCAATTTCATATGTATGCATGTGTTTGTGTCCGTGCGTGCGTCTATATACTTGCTCAACCAACGGAAGTGATACATTCTGTTGTATACATTAAAAAAAAAAAACAGCCCAAAACAAATAGAAAAACAAAAATGTGATGGCAAAGCAACAATGACAAGAATGATTTTAGCAACGGCTGTTGCCCAAACCTAAAAAGCGGAAACGGAAACAGGCAACGCGCTGCACACATTGTAATACAACAACAACAACAAAATGCGCTCACGAATGCATCAATTTCGACAAGCAAATTAAAAATGGCGGCTGTTGCATGTTTCATGCGCTTGCCACACAAATCCCTACAACTCTGCTCACATGTGTTGGCCGCATTTTTTGGATTTTGGTTTTGACTTTTGACAAAACGCAGCTGCTAAACAGTCAAACAGTAACACACACACTTACATACATACACTTGCATAGCATTCATATACAGAAAATGGCCGCCATTTTACAAGACATTTGTGGCAGCTGACACGTACGCGCCAGTTGAGCGTGTCCTTGCCATCAAGTTTCAGTTAACGACACAAAGAAAAAGAAGAGACACACACACACACACCCACAAGACAAGACACACAAACACATATACACTTACATAAGTGCCAATATTGAAACATACGTGCTATGGTTAGACATCAAATATTTTGTTGTTTTTCTCCGTACGCGCTATGTGATTTTGTGGCGAATGTGGGTATGGAGGTGAGAGGAAGGGCACATTTATCAATCCCCAAAGTTAAGCTGCAAATACAGCATCTCAAAGTTTTCAACAGTCGCTGTTCACTTTTCAACAATTGCATTACACTTCTTCTTGAGAAGTTTGATGCCGGATTTTGGCTTGAAAGCTGCGCAGTGGATAGAGGAAGCGAGAGAGTCAAGCGTATAACCTTAATAAAAGGCATTATGGCAATAAAAGTATATTTGTAATGGTCTTAGATACGGGAAGAATCGATGTGCATAGATCAATATATTTGATTGTATTTTTACGAATTTTTTTTTTTTCTTCATAACACATCTTAACATATATTTAAGTTAACGCGATCAAATGTTTCGTAATTTAGTTAATAAATTTGAACAAAAAATAAATGTAACTAAACCAGTTCGGCGTGTCAAATGTATATCAATTCAATTACTTAATTAGAGGTGGTTTGTTTTTAATTTGATTGTGTTTCTGTCACAGTAGTTACAGTTCTTTTTTTTACAGCAAAATTACACTCGACAAGAGACGCCATAAAATGGAAGCAGTATAAACAAAGTATAATAAAATGCAGCTGTAGTTTAAATATGTGTGCAATAATATTATTTTAAATCACTGCGATGCTGCTTCTGGCGCAACTTATGGATTTATTTAAAATTTTCCTATTTTTTGCAAACGCACAAAAATATGCAATAAAAAATTGTTTGCCAGGACACGCAAATATTGCGGCTGGCTGTATGAATGGGCGTTATTGTGTGTGTACGTTTGTGTGTGTGTGTGTGTTTGACATGCAAACCGAAAGCCTCGAGTGCTGGTAGCCTGTCCAAAGTGCAAAAATATGTGACACTGACAGCTGCAACAACAAGAACAGCCGCTGCTTCTGCAGCATTTTCGAGTGTTGTGCGTTGCCATTTAAGCCAAGTGCTACTTGTCTTTTACAACAACAACAACAACAGCCAGACAGCAAACACGCACAACAAATTTCATTTTAATGAGCGCTCATTGGCAACAACAACAACCACAGGCAACAGCAGCAGCAGCCACAGCCAAAGTCATTAATAGCGCACAATTAAATCCATAATAATTCACGTGCCAAAGCATTTAAACATTCATTATATGGCCAACAGGCAGCACGGCAAGTTGCACAGCCCCCAACCCTCACTTTTGTGGGCGTGTGGGCCATAAGTAACAACAGCAACAGCCGCTGACTTGCCAATTGTGGGCAGCGACAACATGACAAAGCTTAAGGTATTAGGCCATGCGGGATTTGCATTTTTGACATACGGTTAGCTGAGCGAGAAAGCAAGCTTTAGAGTAGATTACCGTGGATCAGAGAGAGATAGATAGGTAGCTATGTAGTAGAGAAGTGTATTAGTGTGATGCCAGGAAGCAAAGCATTTAACACTTGGCCCGCAGCAAGCAACAGATGCAGCATCTGGTGCAGAAGCCACATCTGCAACTCTCATTTCACTCATCCGCTCATCAGTTGATCAGCTATTGATTCTCAATTATGGCAGCTGCTGTTGCTGTTAGCTTTTGATGTTGCTACTGCAATGCCAAGTGGCCAAGTCAAATCGAAAGCAATTGACCAACAGATATGTCCAGGGGCCCTTAATTTCGTATTGATAACGAAGCGTTGTGGACGAGATACTCAAGCTGATTGCAACCGCAAATCGCAAATGTTGCCAGTTGTGTTAGATTTGCACTCTACACTATGAATAAAAGGATATATTTAAATATCAAACTCAACAAAACTTGCAATTGCGTCTATCAAGTATAATTCTTAAAAATTTAAACTTGCTTTTTGCTCTTTGCATTCTTTTAGTTGATTTATGGTAGGAGCCTTGTAAGCCAAAAAATATGTCCACATGCCAATGCACAACTTATTGTAAAATATCATATTTCATTATATGTACATAGTTATTTTGGTAACATAACTTTTAGCCAGGCAATGGGCGTTGGCAGCTGGGCGTGATGAGTTTTCTCCCAAAAAAGAGGTTAAAATTTAATTAAAAAGTCTAAAGCATACATTTATGCGCAAAAGGAAGCACAATATAAATGCAATACACACACACTCAAACAAAGATAAACAAACAAACTTTATTTATTTTGTTGCAGTGTGTGTGTGTGTGTGTTCATTAAAAGTTATATTTAAGCTAATAATTTGGGCTAAGCAAGAAGCAGGTGTATTATTATTTTATTCTTAGAATTTTATGTAAATTTTTAGTAATAAGCTTGTTTGGTTTATGAGTACGTTCTTAAGGGAACGCGTGAAAAAACAGAAGCAACATGAAAATGTGACAAGGAAGTTGCAGTACAAATAGCCATCAGTGTGGAAAGAAATCATTAGGCTTTCGGCAGAAGTTATATCAAGAATCAAAAATCGTAATGATAAAATATGCCTTAAAGCCTTAATTAAAATCTACTGCGCAAATTGTCATCTTAAGCTTGGCCTGAGAGCAATTCAAAGCTAGAATGTTTCTACACAATTATGTAATAAATATACTTTACAACATGCTTGTGAATATATAGATATATACATATAGGAATGCAAATTATTGTAAAATAAATGCAATTGATTATTATTTATTTGATTTGATTTCGTTAAGTCATTTGCAACATGCTCATTTTGCCTTTTCGTCTGCTTTTCTGCTGCTTCATCCGGCCACAATTTGCCTGGCGGTGTGACAACGTTAAGCAGCCGCAAAGAGACGCCGTTGATAGCTTTAGCTTTATCCTCAACATTCTTTCCTACACACTCCACCCTTACCAATCAAGCTGCAAGGCGAGCTTAAAATATAAATACATATATGTATATATTTTTTTATATAAAAAATTTTCCGAACTGAATGCTCTTAAGGCGCTTTATATGTATGCGTGCGTGTTGGTGTGTTTGTCTGTATGTGGCTTGTGTGGCTCTAAATTTCTTTTTGCACTTTTAACATTTTATGCTCAAAGCGAATTTTTCTTTTGCCCCGGTTGCTGCTAGCTACTTCTCTTTTTTTTCGTCTCAGTCATATAAAAAATGCAAATAATTTTTGCTAGCGCTTTACGGCCTGGCCCAAAGCCTGATCCAAGTCCGTCTGTGGATACCCGGTTCCCAACTGTTGGTTACTGTTCGGGCTGCTGTTCCTGCTTGGCTAACCTCCGGGCTCGTGCGGCCAAAAAACAAAAAAAAACACGAAAGAGCTGCGCGTAAAGTCAAAACGTTTTAATATTTATGGCACATTATATGGCTTGTGGGCTAACTTCAAATACACCCAGGCTCCTCCGAAGCCAGCGAGCAACAAATGATGATATTCAGCACACATTTATGTATGTTGTTTGTCTTTATGTATTTGTTGCATAAAATACTTAGTATGTATGTCTGGGAAAAATGGCAGCTTTGATAAATGTACCTAAGACAAATATACATTTACGGGGGTTTTTTTCCAATATTCTTATTGCCTTGATTTTTATGTTATGCTAAACGCAAGAAATCTTTAGGAAATCAAATAAAAATGTCATAAATATAATTGCATATTGCAGGCAATAAATATAAATAAGAAGCAGCAACACTGGTTGCAAAGGTTTTTTCCACTTTTCAAAAGTGTTGCCATGCTGCATGAACGAAGCAGATGTGTATGAATGTAGTAGTACGTCTATGCTGGAAATGTTGTATGTTTGTGTACGTATACATATACAAAAATATTGGCCTGCGTTTTTACGTCTTCCTTTATAAAAACATCAGTGGAGTGTCATTAGCTGAACTCTTAAAGAAGACTTGGAGGAAGACGCGTAATGCGAGGCGGTTACGAAACTTTGCATACCCTCGAACTTTGAAAAAATTTCGATTTTTGATAAGATCGCTCATAAAAATCTAGAAAAAAAAGTATTTAAAGCGTAGTAAAGCGTAGTAAAGCAGGCTTGTTTAAGTAACAGAGCTTTTCAATTACCCACGTTTAAATAAGCTGGAAAATCTTTACAAAATGCATTTATGCCTAAATCTGTCTTGGATTTTGGCTATACAAAAAAGCTCTTAAGAATATAAGATTTTAATAATATTTAAGGTTGTTGAGCTAATTTTTGGATTACATGTCATGCAGTTATATTCCTAGTTATAATGATATATCCCTTTAAACGAGGGTTCTAACGGCATTCTAGTCTGTCAGCAACCGCCTTTAAAAGCAAGCAGATGTAAAGAAAAGAAACCAGCATGGACTGAGCACAAAAATGCAGAAACAGCAACACCATCGGAGGTGAAGAAGTTGAAATAATAATAATAAAAAAAAAACAGGAAAAAAAGCTTAGTGCGTTGGCTAAGTACCGTAATCAAAGTTTAATTACATGGCCATTGAGGCGTTGGGGCATTAGGGGTGTGTCAAAGCAGCTGCTCTCTCCCGCCCACACTTTTCCTCACTCATTCAGTCACTTTCCTCGAAGTTCGTGCTTTATCTCTGTTTTTGCGCGCTTTTGAGTAATTACGGGGTTTTAAAGCCTGGGCAATGCGTTCAACTGCTTAATTAGGCCCCAAAGAGAGCGTTGAAGACGATTACTGTACAATCTTAAATGTATAGGATTTGGACAAACATACATCTACTTGCATAAGCAGTTTATTTTTTAAATAACATATATACATATTCGCTTTATGATAAGGTTATTTATGTTTAACCTAATGCACGCATCCGAAATAAACAAGTCATAAAATTAAATTGCAAAGCAATTCGTGCAGAACAAGAAGAAAAGCTCAAAATAAACGTGTCATGCACATATGCAATAATGTTAACGTGCGTCAGTATGTGTATGTGTTTTTGTGTACTCTGGTATGCGCGTCTGCAAGTGTGTGTGTGTGTGTGTGTGTGTGTGTGTGTGTGTGTGTCAGCCATTGTTGGGCAACGCAATTTGTGGCCTGGCCGCATGTTACACATTGCAAGCTGACAATTTCATTTTAATTGCAGACAAGACATGCGGACAACAAATAAGAAAATGGCTATTGAAATACTATAAGACATGCTGATACCCTATACCCTATAAGGCAACTAGAACACAAAACGATACAGATTGCTAACAATCGTAACAATAAATTGTGCACAGTTATTGAACTGATTAAATCGTCATTTAAATTTGAAAACCTAATGATTCTCTTGGTCTTATAAACTCGCACAAGTACTTGTAAGTCATACCAGCAGCTGTTAAGCCAACAAATGCATTTGGCCAAAATGTCAGGATCTTGTCTTTAAAGCCTGCCTGACCAGGCATTGTCATGGCTAGCCAACTAAACATGACAGCATTTTGAAACATTACGTGATTTATTATGTAAAATGTACAAACGGCACACAAGCACACATACAGCCAAACATTGCATTCACACAGACACACAAACACACAATGACAAATAGTTGTGAGACCACACAGAACATTGGCATAGTGATTAGGGCTTCTGGCTGCAAAACATTATAGTTATGTAATTGAAATGCAATTTAATGAACAACAAATTTGGTTGATAATTCAACATAAATAAATAAGCAGTAAACAACAAACTATTGTAAAATTAACTTGACAATATTCGCTGTAAGCCACACAGTTGTCAAATGTCAGACGATTTAAAAGGCTCAAAATTCAGTTAAAAATTACGCAAACACAGTAAATATATACATATCGTTGCTTAAAGATATTTTATTTTAAAAATTAATGTCAAAGTAAACTTAATAACAGGTAATTGTTTCATTTGGTGCTTGGCTAAGCACTCAAATGAAATGTCGCAGTTCGTTATGAGTCAAGAATCAAAATCGATAGAATAAATTTAACAACACTCATACGCCGTGTGGTACACCAAACGTTGCACACACACACCACAGAGGCCAATGTGTCGCTGCTTTAACTGATTTTCTCTACATAGCTGCTAGTTGTAATAATCGTCTGGCTTGGCTTTTCACTTTTGGGCCGAGGTCCAGCAACTGTAATTGGCAGCTGTGCAGATCAAGTGAACCGCACTATTACTACTTTAACAACTACAACTACGGTTACAAGAAGCATACCCCAAAGAAATAACGATTGATGGGGGCGTGAGATGATGGTTTTACTAACTGCTGTTCAAAAAGTTCATTGGTAAACGCACAAACGTTGAGCGGGCTGGAGATGTAAAGTGCAATCAAACATTGTTCAATTGCCAATATGTATGTTTGTTACTATATAAAATGTGTGTGTGTGTTTGTGGGTGGGTGTTTGTGTGTTGTGCATGAGTGTTTGAAGTGGTCCTGGGGTATAGCTGTGAATGGTGAGTGGTCCAGTGGTAGGTAATCGAATATTGATTAAGTGCACACGGCATCAGCAGCAGCAACAGCAGCAGCAGTCAGTATAGAGCCACTGATACTGCAGCTAAACGTTGATAATGTACAAAATTTTGGTTGCCCTTTGCTGTTGAGCGGCTAGCAATAAAGAGAGAGAGAGAGAGAGAGAGATAGAATTGGCAAGGCAGAAAATTGAAGCATTTGCTTGGATTGCCCTTTGTGCCGTTATGTTGCTGTTGCATTGAACATTTTTACCCCTCACAGTTGCTCTACCAATCAAATACCAAACAACTGGCCGGCAAGTTTTTTTTGTAGTTATAATATTTTTTCTTTTTTTTTGTTGTCGTTTTGGCATTGAGTTTTGATTGCTTTTGCCTGGGCATTTGGGTGCACTGACCCCATTTCCGCTTTTTATCGATTTAACGCTCCTCTCTGGACCTTTTCCATTCAACGGCATCAGCAGCAGCAGCAACAGCAGTAGCATTGAGCGTAGGCAAGGCTGCCAGGCAATTGCCGTGTCGCCTTTTTTATACATGCCTGAGTTGCTGCATGCCGCCTTGTTGGCACTTGACAGCCAGCCGGATTTTTCTTTTCTTTCCGCTTTGTTTGGGGAGGCAAGGAAGGAGACGCTGCACTAAGTTTACAGCATTTCATTTGTTCCAGCTCCCCTCGAAATACATTGCAAAAGTGCAAAGAAATATAAAGTCAACTAAGCTTAGCCCATACTTTTTATGCACATCAACAATTCTTTATAAATTGAAGCCCCATTTCTATAAATGATATACATTTAAGCATAGAATTATACTAATAAAATATTTGTTAAGCAGAAATATTAAATTCTAGTTTTCTCTTAGCTTAATATTCACAGCAACTACTTGTTAAATTGATCTAAACTTAACTATTTTGCTTTTAACTTAATAAAAAATGCTCATAAAAATATTTTGAATTTCATTTACTTGCTGAACTTATTCGTTCATCAATTCGCAGCACGCATAAATGATGCCGCAAAAATTTCAATATGGAGCATAAATTGGTTTGCGTTGATTAGACAAAGAGATAGATTGCTAGAACAAAAAAAGAAGGGGGGGTAAGGAGAAGAAGCATACCATTCGCTAATTCAATTGATTAGTTGACTGCTGTTGCTGCTGTGAGAGAAAGCTTTTTTAATGGCACTTCAGCAATTTTCTAGTTTCAATTCAATTTATACGGCTCGCATTTTAGTTTATGAATACAACATTTGATTCCGTTTTATGCATTTTTTTTTTCGACACAAAATTCACGCACAACCCCTAAATATATATATTTATGTATATATATATATAACAAGCCCCAAGCATGCTCAATTGGACAATCTGCCACTTGAGCACGCAGTAAACCAAAAAATGTAGCTTTTGAAAGAAAATGTTTGTTGTGGATTTTATGCAAAATTAATGAAATATGCAAGTGTTTGTTGCTGGGGATGGCAGTATTCGCTTGGCAGCAAGCGAACTTCGACATAGTCATTGCTGTTGATGGCGTTGACATCAGAAGTGGCAGTTGTTGTCGTTGTTGTTGGTGCCCCGAAGCTGCCACAGAGCATAAGCTCAAGTTGAAGCTGCAACAGCACTTCAGCGCTTTTGTTGTTGCGGCTTTTAGATTTTCCAAGCCACTTTCGACTAATATTCTGCTTTTGCTTCAGCATCAGCGTCGGCTTCTTCTTCTTTACTTAAATCAAAAACAACAAAGAACTTTTACTTGCAAAACTATTGAGCAGAAGTTGTTGCTACTGCAATTGCTACTGCTGCTGCTGCTGCTGCTTGTTATCATTGCATTTTAATGCATGCAACTGACAACGACAAGAGTTTTAAGTTTAAGTATTAGAGAGCAACAAGAGGCAGGGGGGGCAAAGACAAATGCAAAGTGTCTGACAGCAAGCATAGAAGTCGGACATATGGTGTTAAGTTGCATTTGAAAATGCTCTTATTTTCATATTGTTTATTTATGAAAAGCGACTCAAGATACTTTGCGTTCTTTGACTAAATTTCAAGCATTAAAATGTTCATCACATACATATACGAATGCCATTTAATCATTTCATCACACATAAGAATGTTGAATTGCATTTGGAATACAAAAGTATTTGTTTGCAACAGTATTCAAATTAAATGTAAGTTGATATGGTTTCGATTGTAAAATATGTTTGGCAACTATGTACAAAAATACAGATTAATCAAAAAGACATATACAATAATGAACTAAATTCATGATTAAAGCACAACTATATATCTCAAAAAAAAGGAAATCTAAAAAATAGCATAAAATGTACATTAATGATGTTCACCAAACAAAAATTAAATTTACAAACTTAAAAACAAATCGCTACCTTTGGGCCAGTCCAAATTAATGCAATGAATACATATTGCAAAGGTATACAATGACAACAGCAAAAAACAAACCAAAAGTACAGTGACAGCGGCAATAACAAGAATAACTTTAACAGACACGTAAACTCGCTCAATTAAAATGAAATTTTCATAATAAAGTTTTTCGCAACACCGCTACAAACTGAATGTATAAAGACGAGCTCAACGCTTAACCTGAGGGCTTCTTACTGCAACATACGTTGCAATTACCCAGACTCAGTTTTAAAAACTCCACCTGCAACATGCAACGTACTAAAACTGGTTTAAAATGAAAGGGTTTGTTGAATTTTAGCAAGCGTTTGTGACAGACATAAAACATTTGAAAAAAATAAACAAAAAATACATAAATAAATATACATAAAAAATTATACAATTGCATTTTATTTTATGTTATTATTAGAATTTACAGGGTAATTATATCTCAACCATTTCAAGCAAATTTTTTTTGTATTTGTTTTTTTTTTTTTTTTTTGTTTACAGGCTTTTTGGGGACGTTTGGCATGTCTAGTCGGTGGTACAGCATGTGGCAAGTTGCGTTTGGCATCACAATTTCATTTCAACGTCGCATTTGTACATAAACTGACATTTTTAATACAATTTTAATTTGTTTATAACTTGAGACAACAAAGTTCAGCTCCCACAAGAAAAAAGTTTTCAAGCGCCGCTGATAATATCCTATCCAGCAACAGAAAATGGTTTATGCCAAACCAATTTCAAGTACGAAAAATCAAAACACACACACACACACGCAGAGACAGTTAGAAATATAGACAGTAAAACTTCAAAGTGAAGTTTTAACTTTTTTATATACACATATAAATAAATATATATATTTTTTTGGTTTTTTCTAGCAAAATGTAACACAAACCCTGCAAAGTAGAAAATAGAATGAAAACTTTGGCGTTTTATCTGCAACGCCAGCTGTATTTGTGTGTGCGAATTTCTGTTTGTGTGCGTGTGTATCTGTGTTTGTATGTTGGCAAACTCATCATCAAACAAGATTATTTGATCAGAGCTGCCTGCCGTTAAGACCGAAAGTCCCTTCGGCTTTCCCTTCAGTCATGCCCCCAACACCCCCGCTTCTGTGTGAACCTCAGCCACAACAACAACGTTTTGCAAAGTTTTGGCCAACGCACTCATTTGCTTTTAGCGGCCTCAACCGCAGCGAGTGGTGAACTTAATACAAATGAGCCAAGTTTTAAGTTAAATCAAGCGGCAATGCCCCAACAAGAGTGCAAGCGAAGAAAGAAACATGTTTAGGGCTGCGGATTGGGATGGCAATTTTGAGATAGGCATTTGGCTTGCTTTTTTATTTTATGGTGCTAACGCCAAAATTATCAATGTACGAGGTTTCTTTGTAGCGTCGTCAGATAAGACGCTTAAAAGCCGGAAGCTTAAAACAATTGAGTTGAATGTATTGATTAAATAGCTTTTACTTTTACAGAATTTTTCTTTCTACCTTACAGTTGTCATTTAATTTTGTAAAATAAGATTCTTGTTTCAAACAATATAAAGTTATGTTTAACACAGAGACCCAAACATTACATTTAACTGCTTGACTTATACCTGACCCACAAACTGGTTTGTTACCGAACAAAGTTAACGTCTACAGCATGAACTCATGTATTATTTGTAGCTTCAATAAAGCCCCTTGCAGCAACTAGTACAAATAGTCGCAGTGTAGCATAACCGCAAGAGCCATGTGGTTAGATGTTGCTGTTAGTAGACGCATGAAATTTGATAATGCGCCATAGCATACTTTTTTGGGACATTAAAAATGCACCAGGCCCTGAGGCGGAGAGACCATAAATTTTGGCCATGGCCATGACTTAAAGCCAAATGCATGCAGCAGCAGCATATGTTAAATTTCGTTAAATTTTAATTTATTGCCATATGGCATGATTTATTCAACAAGAGCACACCTAAGGAGCCCCCATCTGTCACACACTCTTCAATATCTACTTGTCTCTTCCGGGATCGCTCTTGGTGTTCGTATTAATGAGCCGGTAGAGTGTGTGCGACAAGCGTCAAGGTTGAATCACTTTACGGTTCGTTTAATTTTCGCCCATTTTGTCCAACATGCATGTCGTGAACTAAACACAGCCAACAGCAACAGCAGCAGCATGCGTCTGTTACTTTTGTATTCCTCCTACTTTCCGTTTACGGATCGTCAGCATTAATTTTCATTACGCGTCGCCGTAACGATTCGGTTTGTTGACCAAAGCTCGTAAGAACACAGAGAGGGGGGGATGTGCCAAACAAGATTGCTGCACAGGAACCATTTTGCCTTTATGGCAATAACTTTTGCTTGCTTGCCGAGCCGCTCATTTCATCAGGCATGTTGGGTCATTTTGAAAAGTGTTGAAGTAATGGACCATTGTCTTTAAGTAAATCTAACCCGCAAAAGGTTCCGTCGCCCATTTCATTCTATGCCATAAAAACGAGTCTACTTTGAAGATTTAATTAAGCCACAGCATAGAAAATTGCTTTAACAACTACAATAACTTACGTACGTGAAGAGAATGCGACTTTTTATAAAGAATTTCGTATTTACCTGCAAGTATAAGAAATAATAAAGTTTTGTATTAGATATTGCACCATTAATTAAAAAATTAAATCTATATTTGATGTGTTCTTAAAAAATATTTGCTCAAAAATTAATCAACATTATAGCTAAACCACTTCAAATAACTAAAGAAAACGTAGGATTAAGCTTAAGTCAAAGACATTAGGAGAAGGTTATAAGCGATTTTTGATTTCTTACGTTTGCACATTGAAAAATACTCATAACTCATGCCTATCTATCTGCATGCGTGTCAATAACGCAACGCAGATCTTACTCCCAAAAAAAGTACAGGAAAGAGACAAAAATAAAGGAAACGCTGCATACAATTTGCACATCGTATCGTATATCATATTGATATGCGCATGAAATCAACAAAAGAAAATTCATAGAAAAAAACTAGTTTCAGCGTTTTCGTAATGTTACATGCAATATGCACCTGCAGCTACTAACACACACATGCAACCCAACTAACCCAATTTAGTTGAGTGTGAAAATTGGCTTTCATCCGTTTCAGAATTCTGAGCTTTTCATACACACACACACACACACAGACACACATGCTAAACGAACTGTGCGCAGCCATGTTTGATACATAAAAGAGAGCCCTTCCTGAAAAGAAAAATGAAAAGGAAATAAAAAAAACCCAAACCTAATCGTTATATACTCACTAACACGCTTATTCAGTTATTCGCAGACGCACAAACACATACACTTATGCAATGTATAGCTTATAAAAGAAGTAGGAGCTGGATTGGGTGGAGATTTTTCCATGTAAACGCGTGGATTAGATGAAAAATCAAATGCCAAAATAAAAATCAGAACAAAAAATACTCTGTGGCACATGGAAATGAATTCTTTTTAGTAGTTGGGGTTGGGCATTTCACAAAACAAAAACAAGCCGACTTATGCCGAATAGTAAATACTCTTTTATAACTTTACTAAATGACCTATATGTTATATAGTAAAGATACATAACAACAAATATCAAAAACATAGCCGAACATCCATACAGCGAATCTCAAGGGCACAAAATATAACTACGTTAGGGAGATTATTTTTTTATAGAATTGCTTTATTTAAAAAAAAAAAAAAACTGAAATGAATTCGTTATGTTGAAAGCCTTGTTATACTGTAGTTCGTAATAGTGAAGTTCAACTGAATTTAAATTCCACGAAATACATCGTTTACTCAATTTTTCCCATTTGCTGTTAAGCCCCTTGGCTTTTCGCAACTAAAACATCCGCAAATCACTTTAGCATTTTACAATTACTTGAGCTTCCGACAAGAACATTTTTGGTTTTTGGTAGCTTTGGGTCTTTGGTTCATTGGTTGGTTGGCTGCTCTTTATACTTTATATGTTCATTTCAGATTGCGTTTCGTTTCGACAAGGAAAATTGGTCTTTGCAATGAATACATTTGCATAAGAGATGCCATTCGGGTTTAAGTTAAACGACGGTCTCATACAAGCTACATTCGCTTTTATTAAAAAGTTCATCAATCTCAATCTTACCCCAAAAAAAAAAAACAGAAAAAAGAATTTAATAAGTGGGCCAACAATGATACGTTCATTGAACCATTGAATACTTAATTGATTCGCTGTGCTACTTTGCAACAAAAGTAACAGAAGGCAACAGGCTGAAAGACGGAAAGCTGCATTGAAAAACCAATTTAATTTTATCACATGTCAAACGCAATTGGCAGACGACAAATTCTTGCCAAATGGAATGAATCGAATAATAATCACGCGTCACAAAAAACTCAGCGCACTTTAAATGCAAGCTAATGAAACGAAATAAAGAGCGGTTGTGTTTGACAGGGATATACCCTGCGTCCAGTTTTAAATAAGCGTATTCTATAAATTTTTTGAAACCATCTCTATGAAAAAAATGTGTTTCTGATTAAAATTAACCTTAACAAAATCCACTTTTTGCAACCATTTTTAACTCGTTTCGGGCTTATGGAGAAAAAGTGGCAAACATATGTGTCACATTGTTGTTGCAATTAAATTGGCAAAAAGTCAATCTGCAACCTTGCACATTTAATCAACTGTAATCCAAAGCGAGTCGCGCGTTAAACAAAGGGAAGGATAGAGATTAACTTTACTCAATTTCAATATTTTTATAGATACCCTGTTATGTACTTTGCAAAGGTTTGAAGGCAAAAGCAAACGTTTATTCTGATTCTAAAAAATAGAAGTTCAAAGAGTTGTTTTATAACTAGATTGTAATCAATTTGACTGCATGAACTTTAGGCGTTCCGAACGCAGTTTTGTTTGTCGCTGGTTGAATTTGAATTCGGGCTTCGTACTTGAATCAAGAATTTTCTTCACTCTTTGTAAAAAAAGACTTTTTAATAGCAAAAAGAACTTTTTTCTTTGTTTGAATTTAATTAAAATTTTATTACCATAAAAAATGGAGTTCGAAACGTACTTTGATATTCTTAGAAATTGTTTGTTGTTGGTAGGTAGAAAGTTTCTGTGTAGCAGCTGCAGCTGCTGCTGTCGATGGAATATTGATGTTGTTGCTAATTTGTAACGCATTTTCTTATCAATTGACACAATGCATACGATTTCCGACTTTATGTAGAGAGGAGCCATGCTGCATGCTTGTGTACAAATGCCGATGCACAGCATGATATTGCACTACCGCAGGCGTGGCAATCTACCACAAGTTGTAGTTGTTGCTGTTGTTATTGTTGCAAGCAAACAGGCAGAAGGAGCAGTAGCATTCAACTAACGAGCAAACTCACAAGGCTATATAAGGATGAGTGGCTCTGAGTCCTGCTTCTGCTGCTGTTGCTGTCTGGTGTTGGCTTTTAAGTGTCATAAATGAGAATTTATTCGGCCAGGCATTGTCATTGTAGCAGACAACATTGTTGCTGCTCTTGCTGTCGTTTGCTGTTCGCGCCGCTCAGGTGGTAAAAATTTTCCAGGCTGTCAGGCAACATGGCTGCCAGGTTGGCAATTTTGCCATTTGGCCTCTAGAGTCGTATGCTGCAAAATCGTTGTTGTTGTTAATGTTGTTGTTTTTAATGGTGTTGCTGTTGTTGTTTTTGTTGTTGCCGTGGGTTCATGAACTCTGCCCATAAATTTCATTAACAGCTGCCCCCAAAATGCTGACTAGCTGACTGGCTGACGAGCTGTTCTTGTTGCGACACTGCGACAAATTACAGATTAGCTTAGATAATACATATATAATCCCACTATATAAATTATAATTACGCATACGCAATGTAGTACATTGTTTGAAAGTGGAGAGCGGAGAGCGCGCACATCTATTGTGATCCCATTGTGTGCATGCTATTGTGATTTTTTATTTGATATTACTTTCAACACAAACACGCAACATATATACTGTGGCACAATGGACAAAGTAGAAAATACTTGAAACATGTGCCACTCTGTTGCACTGGTTGCATATTTCGGTCAGCCATGGCATAACCCCAAGAGTTTAGGTCAGACTGACCTAATGATATTTGAGCACACACACAAACACAATGGCAACATTCAAGAGAACAACAACAACAATAGTAACAATGTAGCTAAACAACTACAATAACAATGGCAATGTTAACGCTTATCGATTTTCTAGTGCACAACAACAAAACTAACAACCAATTTCCAATAGCACTTTGGAAAAAGTTTTAATTTGGTTCCAACTAAATTTTAATTTAATTATTAACACCTGCACTGCTTCAAATTTTTTTTATTTTAGCATACTTTTTGGAGCACATAGAAAGTGAAAACGATACCATAATCAAATCTTGCAATTTCATTTCAATCATGTTTAGTTATTTAAAGTTGAGCAGGTAAATTTAAGAGAGGTTAAAAACAATTTTAAATAAATTAATAGAATTAATTTTAATCGCAATTTTGGCTTAAGCATTCGCACATTGTGTTTACAATACTTATTTCCCCTACCTTGCATTCAACATAAAATCAAGTTGAAACAATGACAAGGCAACAACTGCAAAACACAAACACAACAAGACACGTTCAGCCAAGAAACAATCAAATTAAATATTTATATGCGGGCAAGAACCAGCAGCCAAGAACTAAAAATCAACACACAGAAAGAGAGAGAGAGAAAACGAGGGAAATAGCAAATAAATGTGGCGCAAACACACAAGAAAATAAGCAAACTAAAACAGATTTTAGTTGCAAGTCCTGCTGCTGTTTCTTTTGCTGCACACCTCTCACTGTCAAGCTGTGGATTTTTGCCTTTTAGCCGCCGAGATGCAACTTGAAAAGTTTTTGGGTAAATATCAGCACACGTTCTCAAGCAAGTAGAGCCTGGGAAGCCCCAGCTTACAATCACCACAATGCGAGGGTCCAATTAGGGTTACTAGACAAGCTTGTAAGCGTATTGAGCTTTAGGGTTTTGGAATCATTGAAAAAGCATAACAAGATGCGCCAGATGTAGAATGGAACAACATGGAAAATAAGTTTGTTTATCTTCAAGCTAACGCCAAAAAAAAAAAAACAAGACCATTAATAGAGGAATAAAACAATGCCAAGTAGTACGAGTGCTAGGACATAAATGAGCTGATTATACTTAGTAATCGACCCTCGTGAAAAGCCTATGGGCTTATGGTTGCTTGGGAAACATTTGGCGAATTAAAAAAGATTTTATGCCAGACGCGTTTCAGAATACAAATACAACAAACACATATGAGTTGGAGTTTATTCAAACATAAAACAAGGCATGCCCCAAGTAAAACAATCAAATGCTGAATCGTTGCTCTTTACACACATACAATTCTTATTGGAAATTGTAACAGAAAATCAATTTAGGCACAAACTTCAAGTGGCATAAATGCTGCTGGTTGCTTGCCAGACACATTTCACACACTCACACACACACACACACACATATGAACGTGCTTGGCATGTTTGTCTGGTTGTTGTTTGCATGTTGTATGTAAATGTAGGCTCAGAGTATAAACAACGCGGCAAAGCGGAAAACTTCTTCCTTAATACAATCAGAGCATCGGCATGTCGGATGCAAAAAATAAATACAACAACATTTGAATAAAATGAAATTTATTTGTTTCCGTCAACTTGCGCCTTGCCTTGCCTTGATGGCTCTCTTCCTGGCCAACAACTTCAAGTTAAATTTATTGTCGGCGCCAGACATTTTATTTAACGTTTTCTGTAATCCTGCTCATCTCGGTCTGTTATTGTTTAGCATGCCATTTACGATTATCCTTGCACTGAGAAGGAGAGAGGGGCAAAGAGAGGCTCACAACTTTTAACGAACGATTCACTCAACAAAACCGCACAAGCTTTTTAATGTTTAACAGCCCGCTCTTTCACAACTCTCTTTCTTATGCGCCGTTGCGTATGTGTGCGTGATTCTTCAGACAAGTTTGTAAGCAGAGGATAAGCGCACTGAGCTAAAGCCAAATGTAAGCGCAGCCAAAGCTGCACTTAAACTTTTGATATCAATAAGGAAAAGTGTAAGCTCGAATGCAATCCAAACTGAAGAACAACACGCAACAACAACGCCCACAACTACAACAAGAGCATGCACGAAAGTGAATTGAAAGAGAAATGCAAAGAGGCAAACTAAACTAAACCAAAAAACTGAAAGAAAGAAAAAAAAAAGACAAGCTTAAACTCTGAACAACTTTTGGCAGCCGTTCGCCAAGTTTTGTAACAAAAAACGAAAATCTAATGCAAAACTGTCATTTAGAGTCGCTTTTATTTATTTTGATGTCAGCTGCACGTGCGCCACACACCAAATTTGTGTGTGTGTGTGTGCCACGGAAACCATCAGGAAAAATATATAAGGAAAAAAAAAAAGAATTGAAACCGAAATAAAAAATGGCAACATGACAGGCGCACGTTTTGCCCACGTTAAAAACGAGGGCAAGCACTGGCGACAGGAAAGCACACAGACAGACAGACAAACAAATGTAGAGAGACGGGAATAGAAGGCAAAATAAAAAGAAGAATCAGAGAAAAAGACAGCCGGTAACTGAGTGAATGAATGAATGAATGTGTGCGTGTGTGTGTGTGAGTATGAAGTGCAGCAGCAGGCGCAGCAAAAGCTTAGGCAATTTATGACAGGCGGCTTGTGTGGCAATAGTGTGGCAAGTGAACGAACTGTGTGAATGGGTGTGTGCGCATGTGTGTGAGTATGTGTTAAAGTCTTAGGGACGCGTGGAGAATCACTAAAAGTGATGCCTGCCTTGTAGATGGATGATTGCTAAAGTCAAAAGGTATTACTCGTACTTTTAGAGTCATTCAGTGCGATAATAACTTATATGTGGGATTGCGTACAGTTAGTTTGTCGATATAGGAGCGAGAGAAAAAAGGATTTGCAATCCAATTTTAAAATCTTGCTATGGGAACAAATATTGCCATCATGTAAAGCTGCATTGAGATCTTATTTGTTGCTGTGGCTTGATAATTTTTCTGCAAGCAATTGAATAAATTTAAGCAGGATCTAATGATGATGCCGAAGACTATGTGCTACTATTTAGTTATTGAGTTCGTTTAGTTTGGCCATTTGATTTGTTCAATTGCTTAGTTGAGTCTTACTACTTTTTATCTAGAGGACATCTAACGAAGTTCCTTTTCCATTCACTCAATTTTACCAACTTGCCAAAGGAACGCCAGCTGCTGTTGTCACTTTAATTTCGAGGCTGCATAAAAAATTTACTTTCTTTTTAGTTCAAAGTAACATCAGTGCTTGACATGGAACATGCAAATATGGCACATGTTCGGAATATACTACTATATAGAGATAGAGAACACAAGTTAGAAGCCTGAACCAAAAATGCAGAGCGACAACAGCAGTATCAGTTAAGACAGTTGGCAACAAGCTAAACAAAAAGTACAAAAACGCCAACAATCAAGTACACGCCACTGGAGACACTTGGCAAACTGTTTTGCTTGATTGAATTGAATTATACAAGGCCTAAACGATAACAACAACAACTGGGATAGGGGGGCGGGCGTAGGATACACAGTCGGCGGAACAACTGTCACAAAATCAATAAAATGGCTGAATGGAAAAGTTTTTCTTTTTCATTTTTGGCGACCTACATCGAAACTTAACTGAAACAACAACTGAGACTTTGCATAAACTGACCGAAACAGACAGAGAGAGAGAAGAGCGAGCAGAGCGAGGAGTGCGACAGCTGCGACCTCTGTAATTTCCAAGACAAGTCTCAACGGGCACATTAGCAACATGTGTTGCCCTTATAGCAAACAAAAATAAGAGCAGCAAAAAGCAGTAACAAATTTGTAGCAGCTAAACTTAGGCAAGAAGCATCGTCGCATGTCCTTTGCTGTTTCTATAGCATACAAAATAGATATAAATAGCAATATTACCCATACATACACACGCACACATACACACGGACAGAGCTAGACGCCCCCATGCTGACATTTTAGTCAGTCGAGTGGACGCCGCAGACATTTGCGATAAATGTCAAGCGTATTTGAGATTTATGTGGGCGAACGAAAGCTGTGCAAATAATTGGGTGTTACCGCCATTATGCTAACGGATTTAAAGGGATCTCTCGGTCGAATCATGGTCTAATGCTCACTCTGATTACAATCGCAATATCACTTTAGCCAGTTTGCCGCCGTTCATTCATCAACATTTCGCTTGAGACGAATTTGCATTTGGCCAACAAAAAGCTACAAACTCGCTGTTAGCCAAAAATCTTCAGCTAAGTAAATGCCAAACTAAAAGGATTAGATTTGCAATGTGGCTTTATTCGTTGCTGGTGGCTTAAGTCGCTGCTCATAACAACGCTCTGTCTAAATATTTGCTAAGAAAATACGCTTTTGGGGCAGCTCAGCACAAACTGTTGACTTTTCGAGTTGAAGTTTTGTCGTTCGCGAGTTCACACTGCGTATGCGCAATAAAATCAGCAACAAATTCTTCGCAACTGGGCAAAGCAAATAGCGTGTCACAATAGCAAAAAGAAAAATATTAAAAATAAATGAATGGAAATGGCAGAGAAGCGTGAGAAAAACTGTTGGAAATAAAAAATTTAAAAGTGCAAAGTGTTCTTGATAAGCGGTTTGCCACTTGGAGCACCACAATTGCGAGAAAGATGGTTGAAAACGGGAAAATATAACTGCAGGAAAGGGGTGGCTAAAGCGATGGCAATATAAAGTGCAAGTTTGTTGAAGACTGCTGCTTGTCGAAATGGCAGATATGCTGTTAATAGTTTTCTTTGCTATGAGTTGTGTCCTATCAAACTTATGTAATTAAAAGAGTTAACAAAAAGGAAACTTTTATTCATTAAAAATCAATGATCTAACGTTGTTAGAGAAGACAATTTTCCTATGGATTCAACTTTAAAGTATGTTTTTTCTCACTTTCTAATTTTATTTTAGTACTTTAAAGCTTGCCTTATTGTTTTACAAACTGCCTTTAACATAAAATATTGATATTAATAACTTACAACTGATTCCAAATCAATTTACTCACTCAAAGGATAAACTAGTATACTTTGTTTAAAACAAGTTAAACGTTTTCTTCTCTTTACTTACTCTTCACAAACTACCTGAGTTGTAATATTTCGCAGTTAGTTTCTTTAATGTGGCATACTTAATATACCCTTCACATAACTTGCTACAGAACATTAAAAGAAGGAATGCATCAACGGGGCAAAGGAAAAAAAACCCCAAAATAATAATGTACGATAGAGTCAGTGAAGGAATGAGATGCAATGGAATTACAAACAAAAGGATTCATTAACAAAGTAAAAGAGGGATAAGAAAAAAGTGCACAAAGAGCATTGAAATAAAATGAAGGCTGCCGTGCAGCTCCAGAAATAAGATTTCAAGTAAAATTTGAGATTGGATGTAAGAGTAGGTTCCGCGGGTAGAAGGCATAGCCAACCAACCGGAAGTTTATGACTGTTAAAAGCGTATGAAGTAAAAGTAGAAGACACACGTTAAGGGACGACAAGTGCAATTTGGTTGAACGGCGCTGCTGCACTCCTCGACAATTCCCCCTCTCTTACACATCCGGTGAGGAAATAATAAAAAAGGCGTCAAGTGCTGCCAATGCTGTTGTAGTTGTTGTTGTTCCAGCTGCTTTTGGCTCTGTTGCTGCTGACAGTTCCCAGTTGCGCTTTGAGAGTCGAGAATATGAAAGTGATTCTATGGAAAAACCCGGTTAACAAAGGAGCATCACACTTGTTTGTGTGTGTGTGCGCGCGCTTGTGTGTGAATTAGTTTGCAAAGTCAAATGAAATTTAAATATGCATAATAAATGACTAAAACATATTCACAATGTCATTACACAGACACAAAAACAGGCAAGCATTTATTACCTTGGCCAACAAGCGGCGCCGCATGTAGAGCACCAAACACACACAAAAGAGGTTAAGTCCTTGTTTTGCAAATGGTATTACATACATGCATATATGTAATTGTTGGTGCTCATTTAAAAAGATTTAGTACAAAACCGTACAAAGCCGTACCGAAGCGGGGAGGTGCAGCCGCAAAATGATTATCTAATGCTTTGCGTACTAAAAACGAAATTATTTTTGTGGTAATAAAAAATCATCCGTCCATCCATGCACACATGGATATATTCGCATATGGATGTGTGTAATCCATACATGTTGAGTGACTACAGCGTGTATCCGGCTCACATTCATCAAAACCGCCATCTCTCTTATATATTTGCATTTACATTGTACAAAGTACCGTGGTTCGAATTATATTCAAAGTGGGATTAGTACTAAGCTTATATTTATAAAAATGTTTTAAAGAAGCTTTAAGCTTTATGAAAGCTCATATTTATCGAGTTTCTAACAAAATCCTATTCGAAGTATTTAGCAGACAATGAAATGTTCGTCATGAAAAGGTCACAAAAGCTTATTTATAAAGCAGCTTTAAAACAAGTTTCATATCAAATATAAGTTAATTGCTTCAAAAGTCATGTTATCCATAATCAATTTAAATCCATTTCGTTATCAACTTTTCTTTTACTTACTTCGCACCACTATGCTGTCCTAGAATAGAAGTCTGCGTAGTATCTATTTAGGCAGACCACAATAAAAGTTGACTGTATTTTACGTATTTGCCATGATGGTATTTTGGCATTCATATGGATGCCATAAAATTATGGCTCGTTGAAAACTTTTGACGAGAAAAGCACCGCATACATTTTTCATCTGGTAAATTTTGTAAATTCTGCTTTTGTATTTTTGTAGTCTACCCCCATGCCCTCCCCCTTAAACCACAACCAAAACGTATACACAAACAATTTTATTGGCCTTGGCGAGCGAACCGGTTGAACATTTTATAAAATATCTATACATTTTGACATTGGCGCCTTTTGCATTCCGCAAATTTAATTTTGCCAACAATTACATCACTTACTTACATCACTTACATCACGGGAAGGTTTTAATAATTTTACGTACCTGGAAATAAAAGAGAAAAAAATAAATGTTAGAATATATTCTTATCTGAGTGTATATTAAATATAAATGTAAAGTTTTCAGTATGCAATTTAAGAAGGGAACTCTAAAACAAAAACTTTTAAGCCTGCCAGGCAGAAAGACAAATTGATAAATTGTTTTTTTGAGCGAATATTCGATGGCTTATTAAATTACAGTTCGGTTTCGACCTGTTTCATCTAGAACATGCGTCAATATGTTAAGGCAATGTTCAGTTCTTTTATGCAAATAAAGGTAAGGCACAACAACCAACTAGCAAACAGACAGGCAGATAGACAGACATTGAAATTAGACAAATTGATGTGGTAAAAGGCCAACTAAACAAAACAAAAACACAGACAAACGCGCACACACATGCGATAGGCACACACACACATTGGCAGCGTATTTTGTGACCATTGTTAAAACATTTGCCAAAGTTTATCCCCTTTTTCAACCGTAAAACAAATGCAGCTCATTTGTCATTGTCCTTGGGGTAGTATTTAAATAGAGCCTATGAACTGAGTCCCCTCCATTCAAATATGCTTTGAACTTGATTAAAAGTAATTGTCAAATTGTTTTCATTACGATAAAGCAAAACAAATGTTCAGTGCTTAAAACCAATGTGAAGCACTTTAGATGAGGACTTCAGTTGATTTTATTTCAGGTTTGTTTTACATTTACTTTTACTTTCGACTCTAGAAATGCTTACAAATTTATGTGGAATTTTTGTGATGCGTTTGGCATTTTAATTATATTCTACGCTGCTTGGGGGGCGCAATGCAAACACATTTATTATTATTATTGTTATTTCTGCATGCATTAAACACGTTATTTATTGCATAATTAATGTCACAATGTTTGATAATGCTACCGCATACTCGCATCTTGTTATTGTTACAATGTAGTAAATGTATAAAAAGCATTTAAAGTTAATTAGTTTGTTTTTGCATTTGACATGTGATGCAGAGTTACACCAAACAAACCCTTTACAATGTCACAAGCACTTTGATTTAGCGACATTTAAAAGAGTTAACGAGGTATAATTAATATAATTAATATTGAATAATATGAATTTCATAATACTAACAAGAATTCCAAGTGGAAACTTTATGAGTGAATACCTGCAGCACAGTTTAATACACCATCCAACATAGCACTTTATTGTTTTCAAATTCACAGTACATTATCTCTAGCTAATGAATATTTGCATTTCCTTATGTTGACTCATAATCCCCACTTATCAATAAACAATCAATTGAAGCGGGTTAATTATGCCTTACAATTTTGGTATGCAAAAGATATGTGATTACTTGACACGCTGACCCCTTCTCCCTCCCCCCCCACAATAACAAAACAAAGCTGGTCATTGTCTAAAAGTTCTCATTTCCTCCTCCCGCTATAAGCATGTTCTTTTTCCAGGGTCTGGGCAACCCTTTCAAAACTAATTGCAAGACAAAACAAACCATTTACAAAATGCTTAATTGACACAACCGCAACAAAACGAGAATATGAGACGAGTGTGGTGTTTTCCCTCTCGCCCCTCTTTCTAACTGTTTCGTACGAGTCTCTGGCCAATATGAATGTCTTGCCGTATTATCTAAGTTTATTTCCTCATTAACTTGTTAAGGGCGGAATGGGGGAGAGGAGAAGCGAACAAGACTCAAGAGTCGTTGCGTTTCGCAAATGTCTTTCGGCCTTTTTGTAATCTTCATTCAAAGTTTTCTCTATTCTGTTGTCGCTTTTGCTCTTGTTACAGTTTGACTGCATTTTTCATGGTCAGTGCGCTTGCAAGGCAATGCAAAAAACTACAAAAGACTATCTAGGAAAGTGGGTACACTTCTCAGATGTGCTGTAATCTAACGAAAGTTTATTTTTAAAATAATTTTAATAATTGAATAAAATTCGAAACTATGTTTATGTTACAGTTTAACTGCAATGCGCATGAGTTTTATCGAACATTTATTGAGCATTCTGTTTTAACTTTATAGTTAATTTCAAGTCTGTTCTAAGACACTAATCTTATATGCACATGGACTCTTGTTATACATTTCAGCAGGGTATACACAATAAAAACATTATGACACACGCGATAGTCGTGCAGAATAGTTAAAGCAAAGCTCCGCTAACAAGCAGCTTAAAATGCAAGAGCAGAGTTTGCTTTTTGCTTCGTACTGCAGGCAGGCAGTCAGGCAGCGCCCGGGCTGGGAATTATCTTCCAGACAAGTTGAGTTCCGCAACAACAGAGACGCTAGGGGGCCGCAGCAGAAAGAGTCAGCGAAAAAGACAGACACGCAAGCAGGCAGACAGACAGACAGTCAGTTAGTTAGTCAGTCAGTCGGTGTTACAGATACAGAAAGAGAGCGCCGCACAGGACTCATTAGCATATGCCACAAGTCAGTCTGGCGCTCTAACTGACGCTCCGGGACAGAGCGAAACTGGGCGATACGGGTGGGTGGTTGGTTGAGTGGTGGCATGCATTGCCGACATTTTCTACACTTCTTTACATGTTTTTTTTCACCCTTTTTATTTTATTTATATTTTTGTGCCGTGCAGCGCTTCGCATTCATGTTTAATTTAGTCCAACCCACGCACAATAAAACTGTTTTGCTCATTATTCGACGTGTTTAATTCGTTTACCTGCTGAAATTTAAATTTACTTACGCTCTCTTACTCATTTTGTTTTCCTCTTCTATATATAAAGTATACGTAAAAACGCACGAAACATCAAAATAAGCACGGTGCTTTAAATTATTGTAATTTAATTGCATGAACGTGTTGAAAAATAAGTGAAACCAAATAAATAAAATACACGATTGTGCTAAATCAAATAAATTAAAATATATAAATGTCCGCAAACATAAGCAAAATCAAATACACGTTGCCATTCAGTTGCAACATGTTGATTTTAACACATTTGTGAACGCTAAAAAGTATGCAACATTTTTTAATAAAAAAACCAAATGCGACCATTTTACAAAATAAAATGCAATTATTGACAAACAATTATAGAACAAACAAAGAAAAATAATGATGAATGCATTTGAAGCTGGAAATATCGTTGAATGTTTAATATACAGTACGACCTCGCTCAACACAACCCCCATTACACGCAGCTCCTCCATTATTGCAACACCCGTATACTTAACTTTAAAATTTCCTCATTTAACGCAACTTCCTAAGAAATTCTTATGTTTTAGTTTGTTTTTAGCTCTTTTCTTAATAAAATAAAATGAAATCCTTGCTTTGAAGACAGATTTATTTAATTATGGTTGCCAACAGAAAGTTTTTCCTCGGTTTTTCCGAACAACCTCAGTTTTCGCAATTGCCCAAATTCGCCGTTGAAACCATATCAAAAACATTTCATTACTTCCTAAGGCAAACAAAGTTCAAATTTTTGTATTGTTCTAAAGCACATTTACACAAATCTGAAACTATTTCAACATCAAATATAAAACACAAAACAGCTACACACAAAATTGGGTCGTTATTTCAAAGACTGTGCCATATCCAATTGTTTTGTTTGGCATTATTTTAGTTTTTGTGTTGAACAAAGAAAATCGGCATGATTTTTTTCAATTTATAAAATCATATTCCGCCGTTCAAATTGAAGAGAAAACGTTTCTGCCCCCTCCAAACAAATTGGGTCAGCTATTGATGATGACGCTTCGCCACAATCGTTAATTTTTATTATTTTGCGCAATGTTTAATTGGCTTGCGTACATATATATAAATATATAGGTATATCGTAGAAGCAAAAACACCACAACGGTCAAACCCAGTCCTTAAATTGCCCCTTGAGAGCTTCTTAATGGGCGCCAGACACGATATGTTGCCTGGGAAAAGTCAAACACCAATCGATTTTCTGCAACTTTTAAGCGGGTTGTTTTCTTTCTTTTGAGCCTTTTCATGGGATTTCCCAATGTGCAAGTAGAACTCAAATCGAATCATTGGAAAATTTACATGGCCATAAAAATGGTACATATGTTGGTATATACATATATACATACGTAAGGCAATCAGGTGGCTTGTTAAATCGTTCTACAAAGAGCCACAAATGAATAATTCGCAATACGTAGCTCAATTTATTGAACATTCTGTAAGAACTTTTCATATGTTTTTACGTATTCAGCAGTAATTAAAAACAAAAAAGACAAGTTAAGATTTAAAAAAAAGGAAACAAATTAACCATTCGGTTGATTGCGTATGCTTTTTAACTGTAGAATATTTAAACACTTTGCGCTTAATACCCTTTACTGAAATGTTAAATGTATTTTAATGCTATTTAAAAATGCTTTGCTGTCGACCGTTGAAGGTTTTTAAAAATTAAAATCAGATATCAATAATACAACGCCTTTAATATGCTGAAAAGATGCCTCTCCCCGTTGCAAATCAACTATTTACGATATGTTAAAATACTTTTATCAGTGTATTTCGCAGTCAGACGGCGTTCTACTGCAACATTTTCGTTTGTTTTTATTTAACATGTTACTCGGGCGAAATTGTTGCCAATTTTGTTACACTATGTGTCAGCGGCAACGAAATAATAATAAACCCCAAGCTCCTCTGCATCCCCACCGACCGTCAAAAAGAAAAGCAAACAATTTGCTTAATCAATATTCATGATTGGCGTGGCTATTTTTGTGCTCATGTCCATGAATATGCAATTAATGTGAGCCAATGTGATTTAAAATCGAGCGCCAAATGCATTTGACCAAGTCAACATTGAAACAGCAGCAGCAGCAGCTAATTTTGAATGCTTTTGGCAATGAAAAAAATATGCATAAACTGTAAAAATGCATAACACTGCAGTTCGACTTTGCAATTTTCCATCTTGTTTGCAATAAAAAATCAAAAGAAAAATAAATAACCAAAAGTGACAGTGAGAAACAAGTAGCTGTGGCGCCAATTGCAGCTCATATGCCAAAGCAGATGTGGCAACAACGACGAAGGCAATGAGAAAAGAAAAACAACAACAATAACGTGAGCTCCAATTTATTCACACGCGACTTCTTTGGCGCCGACTTTGACTTCGACATCTTTTTTTATTTTTGTTTATTGTTTTTTTTTTTGCGCACTCTCGAGTTGCACGTGCCAAGTTGCAAATGGATTTGCTGCACGACGAGCATGCGAAATTGAAAACTTTTGTTTGCGCTGCGCCATACAAATGTGCAAAAGTATGAGATCAGCAGGTGTCTTATGTATTTTTCGGATAATCAAACCACTGGAGTAATGTGTCTGTAAAATAACTGCAAATAAATTAGGATATTTATAAGTTAAGTGCTTTGGCGTGTTCCTAAGGATGAATTCCTATAAAAGAACTTCTATAAAAGTTAAAGAATATATAGTTTAAGTTCAGAGAGCTTTAAAATCAAACCGTTAGACATTATTACTGTCAAAATATATTTTTGGCAGATATTCCTAAGTACATTTTTCTCAATGCATTCAGAAAAATGTTGTGTTAAGCTCGTAAGAAATTAATTTTTCAGCTAAAATGAAGTTATTGAGTAAACAATCAACTTAATTATGTACATTACATAGATAAGGTAATTAATTCTTGTGATTACAAACAATTTACATAATTATTTTACAGTGTTGCACCTGCTGTGCCATATAAGAAGTTCTGCTTTAACTTCAACAACAAACAAACTACGAGAAATTTAATTTTTAACTTACTGACATGTTTATTTTAGTATTTTTGTACGTTGTGAGCTCGTTATGCAACCCACATAAAAAAATATAGTGAAAACAAAGTCTTAATGTCGATGGTGAAAGGTAACTGAGCATAAAAGAAGAGCTGCTGCACATTTAAGCCAGAAAGCACTACTATTTGTTGTTGTTGTTGTTGTTGTTGTTGGTTGTTGTTGCAGCGGCAATTTTGCTTTCTGACAGCAACGTTATCGGTGCTGTCGCAGTTGCTGCTAAAAGTTCTACGAACTCTATGACTGTTCTACATCTATCTTGACTTTCTATGGGCAATGTGGCAACAAAAACAACAGCAACAACAACAACAACGACGACATTTGCTGTCAAAAAAATCTTCAATTAAAGGCGCAAGCACAAAAGCTGTTGCCGGGAAAAATAGGGGTAAAAAAAAGAAATATGTGAATGTGTGTAAAAATGAAGAAAATGGGAACAGAGCAGCAGCACATGAAAGTAGGCAAGAATGATTGTGGATGTGTGTGTGTGTGTGTCCGTATTGCAATGTGGCAATATGGGCGAAGAGGTGGGCGTGTATATTTTGGCGCCACCGCGCCAGCTTACAGTTATGCAGTCATATCGTTGCACAGCCGCCTCAAATGAGCGCCGATGCTAGCTGAGCCATGCCGCAGCAGCATTGCAAGACAATGATGTCAGCTTCAGACCAGACTTAACCAGATGAACAGAGAGACACACAGGAATTGAACAGGATAGCAGAGAAAAGAAGAGGGGCGGGGGTTGAAGCATTCCGCATTCAACATTCAACATCCGCCAGATATATACTTTATTCACAGTCGTTGCAAAAAGTTGTCCAGATGTTTGTGGATGGATATTCATTGTATTCACATTTCGTGATTGTCATTGCAAGTGTGTGTGTGTCTGCGTGTGTGTATGAGTGTGTCAGTCAATGCATGCAAAGTTTGTCCAACTGCTGATAAGCAACGGGAATTAACTACGCCAGAGCGAGCTCCTCATTCACCTCACTTCCATCTCTATAATTTTTTCACACACACACACGCAAACATAAAAGCACATTAACACTCACACACACACACACTCTTACGCTTAACTGCTTCATTTTCACAGTAGAATTTTTCGAGCCTTTCCTTTATGAAACGACGTCAAAGTTCCTGAGTGTATGCAATTTTTTCTTTCTTTCCATTTATCATTTTCTCTTTCACACACAAAGTGAACGCTGACTTTTAGCGCAACTTTGAAGTTCCGCACTGGGGCACAATGTGCTGAAAAACGGGGGCTTTGTGTCTCCATTGCTTTGACAAGACGTAAGTCTAAAAGAATTTTTACATTTGTTGAAGCGCAAAACAAAAAACGCACTCACATCGTTTACCATTGCTGCCAAAAATAAAAATAAAAATTCAAAAAGTGGCTCAAAGCTGCTTAAAAAAAGAAGAATGTCAATTTGAGTATAGGAAAGGAGAGCATAGGAAAGGGTTTAGGCTAAAAGAGTTGTTAATAGATCAAAGTGCCTGGGGGCAACATGGCAAAAGTACAATGTTATTAGCCGACTTTGACTTGGCCAAGTGTTTAGCACCGCTTTTTGACCTGTAGAGGGGGAATATTTCTAGTTAATAGACACATAATCGGGATGATTTAAAGTCAACAGGTTTTGTATTATTAAGCAAACTCAGCAAAAGTGGTAGTTCTTTGAAACGATATGCATAGAAAAAACCTTTCTAATTATAATTTTACTAGACAACAAACAGAAACTGAAGTTAGCCAAACATGAGTCATTTTATTTAATGCTAGTTTAGCTGTGACATATCATATTTCACCTAAAGAAAACACGACGCAATTTATGAAAACGCAGCGCAAAACCAAAACAAACAAACAAAACACACAAACAAATGCGATGATATTCATGCAAACAAGCAAAAATATATGTACGTATGTACATATCTAATACGGATATATATATTTACTTCATTTATGTTGTTGTTCCAACGAATGGGCATGATGTGGCAGTACACTAAGCCAGCGAGATGCCAAACGCCTAAAACTATGCAGTGACATTTGTGAAATTGGTATTTTTGCATACACACAACGAAGAAGAACAAGAACAACAATCATATAAAGTAAATAACTCGAACAAGCGACTAAAGTGGCACAGTACGTGCTAAATGTAAAATATCCTCTAAATGCAATGTAGACACATATTGCAAAATGACAACTAACCTAAAACATTCAGACAACGGACCGACAAACCAACACACATGGAATGCCAATATTGCTCTGGCAACCCTCTTTCTCTCTCTCTCTCTCTTTCTCTCTGTCACATTTCATTGAAACATTTACGTTTTTCGAACAACGATCGATTTTCGCCCCCAATGAAACAAGAAAAACAACGGCAACAACAACATAATCGAGTAGTTGTCGCTGACATTGAATATCAAGTGCCAAATATGCACAAATTTACGAGTCTTTACTGTACAGTGTACACGTTACCTGTGCACTTCCGTTCCATCACCACAAATTCTCACACAAAGACACAGACGCTTTTTTGCTGTTCTTATATGGGAATGGTCTTTTGTGCCTTGCATGGCAATGGACTTTCAAAGCTTTGCTTTAAGAGTGGCGCACTCTGCACATTAAACAGTGTCAGCCAAATACAAAACCTACTCTGACAAACAAATTGTGTATACTCTAGAAGGGTAAGTTAAACATATATGAATATGCATTTTTCAGTTAATAATCCTTTAAATTTTTTTATTATGAATAAAGCATTTATTTGGGATAATATCTTTCATTCTAAAATCTGTCTTACAGGCAAGAGCTTTTGATTGTTGAAATTATTCTGTGTATTATAACTTGTGGTGTCCTTGTTGGTGCATTCTGTTCATATCTTTCTTAGATACATAAGCTCAAAAGGCATTTGATATTTGAATTCGTTGTTGATTACTTTTGATCACTTTCTTACTAGACTTCTCTTGTAACACATATTTTGATTTTTAAATTCTTTCTTTGAAATATTTTGCTATATTCTTTAGTGTTATCGCATAAATAATGACAAAATCGTTATGACCGACCTTGGGTTAGGGCACACTATAAAAATGTTCGTGTGCACACCAAAGAATTAGCAACTAAGTACGTGGCACATTGCGCTATTCCCAAATGGGCCTGGCCCATAATAAGCGTTGGACTCTACGTAAGTAGGCAAGTACATGATTAAAAATGCACACACACACACTCACACTCATACTTACAGAAAGAAAGAGGGAGACAGTTGAACAAATAGACTGAGAAACATTTAGAGCTGTAATGGGCTTTCAGTGTGTGTGTGTGTGAGTGTGTGTGTAATTTGCGAGTTCGCCATGTCGAATACGAATACGAATACGAAAACTTGGGTGCCTGGTCATTAAACTCAGACTCAGAGCTAAACGGCGTGACAAACATAACGGTGCATTAGGGGGGTGTTTGATGGATGAAGGAAGAAGCCAGAGGAATGCAAAGCGTATAGAATTAGGGAAATTCCTCATTTACTTATGCTTTAAGAACAACATTACGTCAAACTGTGGAATTTAGTGTAATCTCAATAATCCGATACAGCGCTAAGTGACGAGCGAGAGGGAGAGAGAGAGAGACGTTGTTATTCGATAATGAAATCGATCAAAAAGTAGCACAAATTAATTCCAAACACAAATGGAATGTTAAGTTCCAAATGCTGCTCGAAAATAGGTCAAATAGGTCTTATTTCCGATGAGGTGTGTTATTTTAATTTTTCTAAAAATTTGGTTTGCACAAAGCTTAATAGAACAAGTACAAATCTTGCGAGCCATTAAAATAAATCTTTCCTTACCCCCCACTAAAGTACTAACTGACGATTTATAGAGATATTTTATTCAAGTTAACAATATCAATTTACCCCATTATAATGTCGATCATTTAATTCTTTATCTTTAACAACTTTCCAATAAAGTCAGTTTTCATGTTTTCAAAAAAAAACACGATTTCACTTTTAAGATAAGGCATTAAGTTCATTGTGTAATACATTATGTTTCATGTTATATAACATTAATCACAAAGGACAGCTTTTTTGTTGTTTTATCCTCAAAGGATCGACACAAAACGAATCCAAATAACAGCTCAACACAAGAAAACATTTGCTTTGCTGTTTGTTTTTAAATATTTAACTTCTTTATTTTATTTTTCATTTTTTTTTTTTCAGTTTGTTACATTATTTCTTGGCCTTCAGCGCTGTTTTGAAAACATTTCATGTCGCACGCTTGGGGAACACGGCTCAAACTATGGCCCAACAACAACAACAACAAAAATGCACACAAACACGCAAATTCATAATGCTTATTATATATACTGTGCCATGCCACAATGAAACTCCAACACATTTATGCTAATTTTTGTTGTCGTTGTCGTCATCGTCAACATCGTTGTTCCTACTCAGTGTTTCTTTCTCCTCTCTCTCCCTCTCACTTTTAGTTTCTCTCTTTTTTTAGTTGGTTCTTTTATTTTTTTGTTGGCTCCAGCTTATGGGGTATCGCATGTTGTTTTGGCCCTGTTCCTCTGTGTGTTTTCGACCAGTCTGCAGTAATTTATGTAAATTTTTCATCAACCTCGGTGGGTTGTGTTTGTGGAGGAACCATAGAGAGGGTGCTATAGCATTTGGGTAGTTTATATTACTGCCTGAACAGGCCGCAAAGTATGCAAAAACATATGCAACAGAGGAGAGAGAGAGAGAGAGAGCGAGTTTGGTTTAACGTTTTTTATGCACTTTGAATAGGTAAAAAAAATCCAAACCGAACACAACGCCCACACTTCCCCAACTTCCAGCTTGTCTGAGCTTGCATGTATTTAAATATGTAATTAGTTTGAGAAGGGGGCTGGCTCGAATGTGGATACAAGGGTTTTGCATAGAATACATTTGTTTAGCTTCGATTAAAATCATTTCATTTGACTCAACAACAAAAACAGCATCAAACGAGGCTTCAACACGACCCTGCCCCCATCAATCAATGTGTTGATGAATAATTCGAGATTAGAGACAGATATCAAAATTGAAATAACATCAAAAACAGCTGCAACAACAACCAATGCAAGCGCATCTGAGGGAACTAGGAGAGCTCATAGATTGAAGGCCATTAGAACGGGCAGAATTAAATGTATTTGTTTTTAGATCAGAATGTTAAACATAAAAATCTTTATAGGACTTAAAACTTCAATAAAAAAATACGACAAGAATATCCCTTTCAAGATTTTAATGATAATTTCTACAGTTTGCATCTCGATTTCAAGAATCATATTAAAACAAAAGTGGAACGTCAAATGAAGAGTCTTTTTGGGCAATAAGTTCGTTTGTTTATTTGCCATTTGTTTATTGAAGCGTTTCCTCTGAACATGTGTTGTTTAGAGTATCGTTGTTGTTGTTGTTGTACCGCAGACTTCAAACTTTATCAAATCTTATTAGCTGCGGCATAAAACTGTCAACTGCCAATTGCCATTTACCATATGCAAAATGAAACAGAGAATAAATGAATACAACAAGTAACAACAACAACAACAACAAAAACGGAAGAGAAGACAAAAAACAGAAAAAAAAAGAACCAAGAAGCTAAGCACTACAGCTAACAGCTACAGAAAAAACAGCGAGGGGCAACAAAGTCCATTGGCCCATGGGTAATTTAGAATGCAAACTGTTTGAAGAGGGAGGAGTCGAGGACATGGAGACTCCTATGTGAATAGGGAGGGGGCCCAGAGAAGAACAACTTCCTTTTGGCAAAGCCAGCGCCAGAGCCTCCAAGACCAAAGTGAGAATTGTTAAGATAGCAAAGAAATGTAAAAAAAAAAAGGAAAACCAAAAAGAAAATGTATATAATAAAAATGTAAGCAACACAAAGCCTCAATATGCATACATGTATGTATGTAGGAGTGTGTGTGTGTTGTATCATCAGTGACGACAACAAAGCGAACGTGGAAAATTGAAAAATGTGAAAAGGCAGGCAAGAAGAGCAAGAAAATACGAACAGCGCACAAGGCAAACAACATTTGAAAAATATTACGAGTATTTGCATGTGATGCGCGTTGTGGGTGTGGCAGGGAGTTAGGGGTGGCGACCCCACCAAATGGATGTTTTGGTATCTATCATGCGTGTGTGTGTGTGTCTGTAAATAATTCAAGACAGCAAAACGCTAAAGCACTATAGAGTTCTCTACACACATATCACATCACCATCATTGTAGGCGAATCTCGAGCTCATTTCAGGCGTAAATGAAAATGTAAATTCGCTTAAGGGCGTTATCGACAAGGAGTCAAATAGGGGGGGGGGGGGGGAGAGGGGTAAAGAAAACCACAGTTGTTGGAACTTTTCTTGTACCAATATTTCGCACACTTGCTTCTTATTTGCATGCATAGGATGTGTGTGTGTGTGTGTCTGTGAATATTTTAAGCAAAAACTCTTCCAAGCAACGGAAGTAAATTTTTGAAAATTTGTTGTTTGCAAAAGCTTCACAAATATGCGTCAGCAAAATGGACAAACAACAGCATTCCAATAGCACAGTGTGACAAGATCAATTAAAACTATACGAAAATCTGTAGACGAGCGAAACCAGACAATTGTTGTGTGCTTTCATTCAAAGTTCATCACACATCAAAGTATTCTTTAGTTTTTATATGCATATATGTACATCAAGTAGTTTCCATATATATATATACATATAGCCGATAACTTCAACTACTCAGGTTGCTAATATATAATATTATCACTTATATAATTGCTTCTTATAATTTCACTTTAACAAAAGAGGAATTAGTCATGTGAATAACTTAAAATAGGCGAATCACATCTGAAATTTATTCAAATTAAATGTTTATGATTATTTTACTCAAAAAATTAAATTAAAAGTGACTCAAATCTAAATCGAATCATATAACTTTTAAATATGTTGTAATTCCATTTTGAACCATTAAAAAGTTCTACTTTAGGAAGGTTTCACTTAAGAAAGATTGAATACTTTATGAGATTGGCGTTGCTTAACTAATATACGCATCATAATTTTATGATTTGAACACTATTTTTCCGAAGAAATCTTCAAAGTTTGTACAAATTCACAAAAATTTGTGCAAAGCAATAATATGATAATGCGATACTTTAACGAGAAGGAAATATATGCGCAACACAATCAAAAAAATTAACATTCTCAAGTCGTTTCCAATTCTGCAACCCCCTCCAAATATTGAAAGCACTTAAAGACAGAGAGAGGGAGGAAAAGAGAAAACGAAAAAAGCTCTCGCATTGCTTGAGTCATGTTTCCGTTGCTTTATTAATAAAGAATCGAGCCGATGACAACAAAAAAAACTATGCATATCCATGCGATATAATATCAATCTTAACTTTTATGACTCTTTTGGAGTCTTAGGCTCAGATATTGGACCCGGACTCCGGTCTCAATTCTCTGAGTCAGCAGAGACGGAAATGCTAAACCGTTAAAAGCTAAATACGTGACATGTTCAAAGCTCAAAACCAGACATAGATATGCCACATTGGTTGGAATGTGATCGAGATATTGAATGTGTTATATAAGCATAAATTTATGTAAATTTTGATCATAAATGGCACAAATTCTACGTTATATATTTCGATTTTCTTTTTTATTTCAACAATTAAAGCCGCAATGTCAAGGGCGATAACCAAACATGAAAAATATTCAGTAGATAGGCAAAGCCAATAACAAAGTGCCAAAGACGAATTATGCATAAATTTTAACGGATTTGCACAAAAATTTATGACACTGACACACACGTACACATACGTATACATACACATCCAGACAGACATAGGCGTGGCTAAAGGCAGCAACCGAAAGTTAAACAAAAAATTATGACACTGAAAATTTTGAAATATGCGACATTTGAAATATTTAACACGTGCGTTCCGCTCAAAAAATAATATCAAAGATAAACGATAAATAATGCAAATCCTCAAACATTATATAATGTCTTTCATATGTATTTTTAATGTTATTTCTCTTTTTTCGCATTGCAAATGTATTTTATCTGTCAATTTGTTACAAAATCAAAGCCATCAACATTTTGACATTCAACAATACTTAAAGAAAAGTTTCAGTATTTTATGAATAACTAATTACTACTATTGACAGAAAAAAAAAGCTTTCAATCATTTACTGAACAATTATATATTTATTATTAATTGTATTTTCAATTTTAAAAGTTAATATTAAATATATCTCTTAGGATTCTTAAATTTATCTAACTTTATCAGTTCTAATGCAATTTTTTCAAACTAAAACTTTTTAAACTTACTTATTTTTCATAAGGATTTTTTTCTGTAACAAATATTAAAAGAATTCAATTGCAAAAAAAAACCAAAAAAAATGTGCAAGCGAATAAAATACGAAACTTGAGTCAAGTTTGCGTTTGAGTTTTGGGGCCAAATGCTACATGTCAATAACCTTGTGTCCGAAACGAAAATGAGCAACAGCACCAAGTGAATCAGAGGAAGGGGAAGAAGAAGAAGAAAGTGGCAGCAAAAGCAGCTGTCACGCATGCAACGACGGCCACCCGAGAGCTGCAACAGCAGCAAAGGCAACAGAAGCCAAACTTTTTTGGCCTGCTGCTGTTGCTGCTGCTGCAATCTGTTGCAGACTTTGTTTGTTTGGCCCCCACATGACCCGGCCACGCGCTTGCTGCTCTGCCACATGGTGGCATAGTAATTGTATACTCTATAAACAAAATACAATTTATATTGTATGACAACAACTAAATTTCAACAGACAAAAAAAACAAGTAGTATTTTTTTATATCCTTCATTTTAGTTGGGATAAAAAAAATGTCTAAAATAAACAAGAAAATTATTATTTGAAAAGCTCATTAGATTCCTATACAATATGCTCTATTATTTATAGGGTATCTAGCTGCTTACATAATTTGGCTTTGATGGTTTTGCACATGATTTTCTTAGCTTTTTGTTTGACCGTAATGAGTATTTGGATCATCTGAGAGCAACTAGCATGGTGGCATGATGATGATGATGACGTAAGGATTACATAGCTTAATGGGCGTGGCCAAAAGCCATCATCATCATCATCATCCATGTCAAACAAACAATGCGCCAAAGTACAGGAATGACAAGAACATTTCACTCCATTTTCATACATGCTAAGGCATCTGGCTGGCCAGACAGCAACAGTTGCTCGCAACACACACACACACACACTCTCTCTCTCTCTCTCACTCTTTCTTTTTCTCTTTCTAGCTTAGTCTATAGCAGCAGCTGGCGTTGGGTTCATGTGGAGCAAACAACACGCGTTTTGTGGGCGTTTTTAGACGCGCGAGAGATATTGAAACAGCGAAATTTGCAAATCCAATTGGAAAATGTGTGCACGAAAGTGTGTGTGTGTGTATGGGTGTTTAATCGGAAGTTGCAAAGTGCATTGGAAACGTCAAACATGCAATTTCAAAAACGTATGCGTTTGAGGAATACATATTGAAGAGAAATGCCAACAGAATAATTTGCCTATAAAAAGTTTAAAAGCAGATTAAACTAATATTTTAATACAAACACATTTCTTATACATTCAAAAAATTCATAGTATATAATCCATTTAAAATATGTTTCAATGTGTGTCATCTATAATCCATTATAAAGTAGCAATGTTATCAACAAAGAACAAATATATAGAATAAAAAAAAAACCACAGCGCATTATTGAAATACAGATGATCTCATTTGCTTAAGCAAACAGCTAATTAATCATTAAATATTATATGTATAAACGTACATATTTATTTAGATTTGTATTTTTATTGAAATGAGGCATTTGTTTTAAATTTTTTTTTTACTTATTTCATTGAAATATTAAATCGCAATTGTGACCAGATGACCTTAAACTGTGATTAAAATCTTATTTATAAATATACAACAATGTTTTTATATTCAATATTAAATCAAATCAATCAAGTAAATTGGGATTTTTTTGGTGGAAATTAAGACAATTAAAAAACTCAGCTTCGGCGAAAGCTAAGTGGGAAAGATTTTGCAAAAAAATAATGAATTTATAGACGAAGCTTGTCAATTGCAATTTTCTCAAAAATTAATTGCTTTATCTAATATTGTACAAAGATTGCGACGTTATTCGACACAGGCAACTTGCAAGCAAAAGTAATAAAAAACATATTTGTGTTTCTTTTCTTTTAACAATATAAATTTTTAATGTGTAAACAAATTGCAGGAGAAAACAAAGAATTGGCGTGGGCGTTTGTGTGGGCATACCGAAAAGAAAGAGAGAGCGAGTGAGAAATCAAATGCCATAAAATGTGCAGCAACAGCAAACAACAACAAAAACTGAAATGGAAAACGAAAAACAGACAACAACAAAAAAACCACACAAAACACAAAATGAGCAGCAGCTGAAATATGTGTGAAAAGTTGATTGAAAAAACATCGAAAACATCAAACTAGAATAGTGAAAACACTATAAAAAAAAACCCACAAGAAAAAACACTGCATAATTATGAAACTATGCAAGTGCGTGGGGTTATCTCTACACATATGTGTGTGTGTGTTTGTGTGTGCGTATGTGTGTGAGTGAGCTAAAAAGCGCAGCACTCTCAGCTGGCGCGTGGGCTTCTAACTCCGTTTTTTTTTTGTTGTATTGCTGTTGTTTTTGCGGCTTACATTTTCCACGTTAATGAGATGCAAACACAAACACATAAGCACAAACACCGAAAGCCGAAAAGTCAAAAGAGAGCAAGAAGACAACAACAACAATAACACAGCGCGAGCACACACACACACAGGAAATACGCTCCATATACAAGCGATCGCAAGAGAGCGAGCGAGAGGAAGTAACAGATATAAACAACGCAAAATTGCGCGCGATTTGCGTCAATGAAAAAGGCCACAGCAACAAAACGCAATTTTGGAGGAGGCAAAATGGGAGGAGTGAAAAGCAACTGTGTGTGTGTGTGTGAATGTGTGCTGCTATTTTTTGCAATTAAAGCACAAAAATAAACTCGAATGCGCGCAGTAAACAAATCAAGTGTAAATTATAAAGAAGTGGAAAATATGTGTATGTACACATTTGCCATATGCCCCAACCTTTGGAACAAAGAGAATTGCAGTTAATTTTAAAAATAAAAATACGCACACGCAAAGCTGAAAGAAAGGGATAGAGAGAGAGAGCGAACGAGAGGAAACAGCAAATAAAATCCGCAGTGGGACAACGTACATACATGCATACGTACGTACATACATACATTGTATATAAAAATTGTAAAACCAATAAAAGCAGTAAAAATCAACACATACACACGCACGCATATTACAAGAGCAAGAAAGAGTGAGATAGGGAGAGGCAGAGATACAACTTGTCGCAAGAAAACCGCAAAATGAAACAAGCTCAAGTCGAACATATGAAACAGCCAAAGCAATAGCAACAAAAATCAACAACAGCAACAACAACAACGACAATGAAAAGCGGCAACAGCGCATGATTATTGACATTGCGTTACCCTTCTTGCAGACAGCAACAGCGACGTCAACGGCAGCAGTTCAATTTGCTTGTTTGGGTCTCGTCTTAAAACTGCCGGCCTGGCCTGGCCTGGTCTGCATGTTGTTTACCTCAGCAGAAACTGAAATTCAAGCAAAGCAAACGAGCCAAACAACAACAACAGCAACAACAACGATAACAACAGCAGCAGCCCTCAACTTCGCTGCTAGCGTCGCTGCCTGCCGTTGGGAGCTCCACGAACTCCATGTCGCGACGCATCGTTTATCGCTGTCTTCTTTTCTTCAACTTTGTCTGCCTGCCTGCCTACCCAACACTGACAAACCAACACACATACAAGCGCATACATAAAAATACATTTACATTTTATGCTCGTTCTATTCTGCTGCTGACTGTGGTTGTTGTTCTTATTTCGCCGCCTGCACACTCATTTTTTTTATGCTGTGCTCGCTCGTTTGCACTCTCTCACTCTCTTAGAACGCTCTCTTTCGCTCTGTTGTAATGGCGCCCTCGCATTTTGGCTGTCTGCCTGCCGCAAATGTTTTTGCTTTTGGTTTATTTGCCGCAACCCTTTGGGTTTTGCTGCAATTGCCTTTGCTTTTATGTTGACTTGACATGTAAAAATGTACTAATTGGATTTTGTTTTTTAATGCACATGTCAGACAACATGTATAATTGATCTGCATTTGAATCTTCCAACCCACTCGCTCTCACTAACATACTCTCACTCGCTCTCTTAAAATGGTAAGCTCGCTCTTTGACTTGTTGGCTGACATTTGCAAGCGTGATCTTGTTCTTATTTTGTACACACATCTACATGTACATTTGTACATACAATTACGCTTTTTGTAATTAGCTCGTGTGTGTACATATATAAAACGATTCCATTATTGCGATTTACGCTAATTATTAGTGGGGATTTTTAATTTAAACTCAGATTAGAGGGTGATCAATGCAGTAAATTTTACAGTTTGCGCGTGTGCGTGTGTTTTTATGAAAACAAAGCGCATGATAACATATTGACATTAACAGCAACGGTGACAGCTACGTCTGCTGCGCTTACGCTTTCGGTGTCAATGAGCGCGACGCCTGCGACGTTGGGCAAAGAGCAGGCAAGCAAAGTGCAAGCCACAACAACTGTTTAATAAATGCAAGGCAAATTCAAAGAGACAATTAAACGCGTGTGTGTATGTACATATGTACATATGTGCATGTGTATGCACCTGTATGCAGGTGAATAATTGAAGTGAGCGTGCGACAGAGATAGCTGCAACTGGAAAAGGTGTGTAATGAATTGAGAATGAAATTTGTGTCGAGCTGATGGGTTTTTTTAACAAACAATACGATCGGAAATCAGGAAACCAAACGTGATTGGCATCTATTTAAATTTTCTATTAACAACAAAGTTTGAAATGTTGTTTTTAATAAGAATTTGTTATTGAAGGCATGTGGCATTGAAACAATTGATGATTCTCAATTCAGTTCGCTAGCAACAGCAACTAAAAGTGACTCAAAAGTCAATGACGTCATCACATTTAACAGCTGACGCCGATTAATTCTCGATATTTCTTGCTGTATAATGACAATAAAAATTCTGCCTTTGAAGCTAGCCAATAACAAATGTCTTCACGGAAATCTTTCAATGCAGATGTAATTGTTTGTTTGTGTGTTTTGCACACACTGACAAACACAGATGAAGATGAGTTGAGAACGCATTTAATGAGATTGGTCACCTAAGAACTAACTCACTCTCTCTCTCTTTTTGGACTCCTCTCTTTCAATGTCACGCACACGAGCACAACACATGCCAATAATGCTAATGAGCGTCAATGCGTAAACGAGCCAAAGCTTTTGTTTGTGCGCAGCAGGCAGCTCAGCAATTTGCGTGTTTGTTTGTTTGTTTATGTGCTTTGTCCTTTCGCTCATACACACACACACACACACAGACACAAGTCACATTACATTATCCTCAACACTCAAAAAATCTTCTTCCTCTCTCATTCCTCTTCGTTTTGGGGGGGCACTCAAGCTCTTCATCAGTTAACTGTGCACGTTCTGAAAATGAGTTGGTTTTTTTTTATTTTTTTGTCGCGAAGTAGCAACAACAACAAGATGATGAAGCAGAGCGATGGCCATAACCACAACTGAGCCAATTTTGGCAAAAACAAGTGACAAAAAGACAAACAGACCGACAGAATGCGCAAAGAAAGAGGCAGGAGAAGGATGACACAAAAGGAACGAGTGAGACTGGACCGGAACGATAAAGAAGACAACTATTGGTAAAGTCGCAAACGAAACGGGCAAATGCATTATTTATGTGTATGAGTGTGTGTGTATGTGTGTGCACATTTTGGGCCAATAAGTCACACAAAGTGTGTGCAACAAACAACAACAAACAAAACGGGCTACAACTGCAATTGGCAACAGCCGGATGCCTTTTTTCCACAACACTTTGGCAAACGATCAACAGCCACAATAAACTAGAAGAAGACGAAGATGGAGAGCAGATGAAACAGTCGAAAACAACATGAAGAGCAAGAAGAAGGAGATAAGTTGCTTATGGGCAATGCGTTTGCAAGTGCAACATTCATCACAGCAACAACAACAACATTTCTATGCATTAGTGTTGGTGCAATGCAGACAGAAGTTTTTTTTTTTGTCTTTTTACAGCATCTTGCTTCGCTCTTCATTATCGTGTCATCAATAGTCAGCAGCTACAACAACAACAACAGCAATAAAGTCAATGTGAATTGCAAGCGTTGCCAGACAAACAATGTTTCCATTGTAACAAACACACGCACATTTAATCGCAATGTGTTTATGTATGTATGCATGTGTGTATATATTGATTAGTTTGCATCAAAGTTCAGACATTTTCCTTGCTATTTTGCATTTTAAGTTGAGAGAGCGAGACAGCAATGCAATGAGAAAACCTCAAGCCGCAATATAACAACAAGAACAACAACAACTTGCAAAAGGGGAAACAAATCCCAGGTGCGAAATAGGCAGACAACTTTGAGGTTAAATCAGTTCATAATCTCTGGAAACTGAATTGTATCTATTAAGTATAAGATTAAAGATTTCAATAACAATCAACTGGATAAACAACAAATAGAATACATTAAATTGGCAAGTCGATTAAATGTTTAATGCTTTTGTTTCTATATGCAAGTAAAATGTATTTTATAATATTTACGTTCGCATAGAAGGTAAAATTTACTCCAACAAAGGAACTGTTCTAACATTAATTACTTATTTGATTACCATGGAAACAACTTACACTATTAAGAATCTTCGATTAGTTTCATTGTACCATATAAAATTAATTGTTAACGCCAGAGAACATATGTATAAACAATAACAAGTTAAACAAAGCAAAAATCAAAGAAATTTTCTTATAATTGAACAAAGTTAATTTTTATGGCCGACCGCGCTTTGATCAGTTGCGTTCTATTTTCATTTTGTTTCTGATTTCGATTTATTGCTAACAGATGATTTGTTCTATTTCCACTTAATTCTATTTTGTCACTTACCTCATCAGCTGCTTGGGTGGCGGCCACCAGCAGAACTAAGAGCAACGCTGACCCTAGCATCCATTTACCGTTGCTAGACGACGACGTCGCCGTCAGCAGTGAAGTTTTCAGCTTTGATTTCATTTTCGTTGCGTGGGAGGCGAAGAAGTTGGTTTATTTAATTTGTTGTAGTAAACGCTGATTCCAAATTTGTTTATAAGGCGACAATGAATGGCAGCATAGAGAGCTTTTTAGCTTTTTTTGTCTTGTAAATTTGTTGTATTCAATTTTTTACTTTATTTATTTGTAAATGCAATACAAAAATTGGTACACACAGAAATGCGCTAAGGAAACAACAAAATTAATATTAAATAAGCACGTGATTAAACTTTATTTATTCATTTTTTGTATTAATTTAAACACTTGGCACAAAAACATTTTTCTACAATCGCGCGATTTATCAATTGAATTTCAAACAAAACGCGTACAATAACAAATCAATTGAGCGCTGCGTTTGTGTGTGTGTGCAAGAGAGCGATACATAGAGATAAATAGCACATATATTCATTTAATTTTTGATAATTAACAGCAATTTTTAGTGCGCGCGCGGCTAAATCAAAGCAACTATCGTTAATATAGAGGTAGGAGTGGGCAGAGCAGAGAACGGAGCGCAGAGCGAAACGTAAAAGAGAGTAAACAACAAGATTACTGCCGCCCGTAGCAGCTGAGAGACAGACAAGCAGCAACAAAACAAAAATGATAAAATGAGACAGCGGAGCGACAAGAGCGCAACCAAAAGGTGCCAGCCAGCCAGCCAGCTACCAGTCTGAGTGTTAATGTGAGTGCGAGTGTAAGTGAGTTTGTATTAGTCTATTTTGTTCGCTACACTCTCTGTATATGTGTGGGCTAACAGTGTTGGTGAGCGTAGCACAAAATTACAATTACAAGAATCGCATCAAGGGAAATTACAACAAAATTTATTGTTATTACTTTTGCATATCAAATGTGTAAAATTAAACTGATTTTTGCAATCGCATTTGTCTCGACTTGATTTTACGCCCACGACTGCCTACACATTTACTCTCATCACACACAAACACACACAGACACAATCAACCACACTGTCCGTAGCGGTGGCGGCTTCTTTATGTTTTTCTTCTTTTACTTTTGCGCTGCTTGTTTGCGTTTTGCTTCACTACACGAAATAATTTTGTTATATTTTCGGCGCTATTTGCACTTGCTGCGTTTGAGGGCACCTTATTTATTCAATTGCACTTCGAGTTGTGCATTTTTTTTATTACAATTACAACAAATTCGTTGTAATAAATTGTTAAATTGCTTTACACTTCAACTTGCAACGCGCGTTACTACCGCGTCCGATACCTTCGACGGTTTTATTTCGACTAATGTTAAAGTGCTATGTTAACTAACAGCGACAGCAGCAATAAGGCTGACCATGTGCTGCTGAATTTATGGTCTTGCTAAAAATACACAAAAATACCAAAATTCAAAGACGAGAGAGCTGGATGTTCTCAAATTTGGTATTTATGCTCAATGTGATACACTAACACACTGTTCGCTCGTTTCGAACATATTTTTTTGCAACGAATTAATAAAAAGAATTTGGTAAATAAGGTAATTCCGTTTATTTACGACCAAAAACGGATGAGCAGAGTTAACGCTGATAAGGCAATTGATTGACAGCCAAAGTGTTCATCTCACCCAATAAGCCAATGAATCATTATTTGCTTTGTTGTCTTGTTTTTGCGTCGCTTTTGAAACGTTCGCCCCTCACACCGTTCTCCCTCGCATCTACATGATTGCCTGCCCAGCACACACACGCATAGAGTGAAAATTTTAATTCGGGCAAAAAAACAAGCGCTGCTCTTCTTAAATTGCCTATAACCTTTTCGTTTCAGGCTTAAATGCAAGCCGCTTAGTTACTACTATGGATCTGGTGGACATCGATCAGGTCCTGGACAATCTGGAAGCAGAGCTAAAAGGTACGAACAAAAAATTATTTGCGTGTGTGTGTGTATATGTATAACGGTACATTAAACACAACTCTCTTTTTTATCTCAGCGGATGAGCAACTTAGCCGAAATGCAGCAGCAGTTAGTGCAGCGATTGTGAATGTGGGCGGCAGTGAGACACGCCCATTGGGCGATGGCAGCGCTGGCGCAGCCAAAAACTTTGTTGCCGTCTCTCAGGTGTTCAACAGCCTCAACGATTATCGCAATAATGTGAAATCGCTGGAAACGAACATGGAAGCGCGGGAAAGTTATGACTGGAAGCAGACAGCAGAGGAGGTGCAGCAGCATCATTCCAGGCAATTTGATGGTCCGATCGATCTGGCAGTGGATGACGATGATGATGCGCACGATGATATCAAGAAATACAGCGAGGCGCAGGCAAAATCATCGAGCATTAATAAATCTGGTGAAGAGTTAACTGTTTCCTCTACGGAATCGTTAACAACTTCGAGCTGCTCCACCTTTTCCTCGGGTCCATCTCCAGGCATTGTTAGCAACTCGGAGGAGGAAGAGGTGGAGCAGTTGCCAGAAAGCACCAAGCCCATACAAAACAACGAGCAGCAGCAGGAGGAGGATCATGATCAGGAGCAGGAGCAGCTTGTGGAATCAGTTGCCGTGGAGGATTTGGCCCTGGGTCTCTCCTCCATATCAATAACCTCACAGTCCATTTTACCGGGCGAAGTTACAGCCAGTTCCGCTTTGGGCAAGGTGCTCAATGAACTCTCGGCTGAGACCAGCACGGAGCTCGATATGCAGAGTCAACAGGTATTGCGGGCAGCTGATAAAGATCTAGTTACGGATAACCTGCCAGTGGTGGTGAGTAAGAAATCGAAAGATTTACCTTATCTGACTAATCGGGTTAACAACTCAAACAGGAGCCCGCACCAACGCTGGAGATGGCTTTGGGACAGCAGATGGAGCAGCTTCAGGTGGATGAGCTGCCTCAACGGGAGGAGCCCAAGCGCAGTCAACCTATAACCTTTTGCTCGACAATGGATGAAATCTCGGACACGGAGCTAGACAGCATGCTGCAGGAGGTGGAGGCGGATATTGAGGAGGAGCAAGTTTTAGAGCAGAACGCTGCAGCTGCTACAGCCTCCGTTGCCAGCTATATGCGACAACAAATAATTGAAGTGGCGGATGATGATGATGATAATGATGATGATGAGGATACTGGCGCTACGGCATCGAATGCAACAGAGGAGGAATCTGTGCGCATACTCTCCGAACAGGAGACTACATCGCCGGACCAGATGAATGTGGACAACTTCTCGCAGGCATCCACAGTTGAATTTGCCGAATTGCGTGCCCATGAAATAGTGCCGGACGAGGAGGAGGTGTTGGCCTCCCCATTCAGTAGCACTGCCAGCGATACCGATTCACTCTCAGGACGCAAACTGGAGGAGGAAGAGGAGGAGGTAGTTTTGCAGCAGGAGAATGGCGATGCGAACGCATTGGAAGCGCAGGAGCAGCGACCACAGCGTCCACAAACCTTGGATCTAAATGGCGGCTTTCAGACAAATGCTGGTCAGACACCGCCGCCAACAACAGATCAGGCAGTGAATCAAGAGGCAGAGCTGCAAGTGGAGCTGGAGACAGGAATGGGAGCGGTAGCAGGAGCTATGCCCAATGACGAGGATACGGACGATAGTCCTATCTATGAAGCTGTTGGCTATAGCGATCCTCATGCAAATCTGGGCAAAGTGCCGCCCATCTGGGTGCCCGACAACATGGCCACCCAATGCATGCAGTGCCAGCAAAAGTTCACAATGATCAAGCGACGTCATCATTGTCGTGCCTGTGGCAAAGTCCTTTGCTCCGTCTGCTGTTCACAGCGTTTCCCATTGCAGTTCGCCAATGAGCCCGAGTCTCGGGTCTGTGTGCAATGCTTCATGATACTCAGCCAGCGACGGGCAGCGAATAATATCACGGGCTGCGGCGATGATAATGACAGCGATATCTTTGTTGGAACACAGCCCGCTGCACTGCCCCCGACGCCGATGCGCACTCCAAATCCAAACAACCCCATGGAGTATTGCTCGACAATACCGCCGCATCGGCAGGTCGCTGATGCCGCTGCTGCTCCAACGCCCAGCGTCATTGTGCCCGTTGGTGTGCTCAAGAAAACCGATGGCAGCTCCTCAAACTCATCCAGTTCGGATGGCAAAAAGGCTCGCAAACGCAAGAGCGTCATGTTCAGTGATGGCATCGCTCCAGGCAGCGAGTTGGCCAGCACCATGGAGCAGCAGTGGGGCGAGGCCAAACACGCGCGTCGTGGTGTTCAGCGCAGCAATAGCGGATCGGGTCAAAAGCCACCGACACCCGGGGCAAGCGGTGGTGGCATTGCCAGTGGAAGTGGCAACAGTATTGATAATAACACAACATTGGGTTTGGTGGCGCAACTATTCCGTGGCTCCATACCACCAAGTGCAGCAGCAGCAACAGTGTCAGCTGCAACATCAGGTAACAATCAGGAGTCAAGTGGTAAGCCAGAAATGAAATTATCAAGTTAACAATTTAACTTTAGTGAAACTTCATTCTTTATATAGCTGGTCGCAATACTGCGCAAAGTTCACCGCGTCGCAAAGTGGAGCAACCGCAACGTTCTAGGAAGCTGCCACCAAGTGATGCGCAGGGTTGTTTCATACCCAACGAGGAGAACTCACTGCCACCGATATGTGTTGTCAGTCGCGAGGGCAGCACCAACAGCAACAACAGTCATCTTAACTGTGATGTGGAATACAAGGAAGTGCGCAACGATGCGGAACTTATTGAACGTTTGCAACGTGAAACGCTCAAGTTTATTATTAAGAACAATTTCTATGTGCTGGTCAAGGTGGTGAACAGTAAGTTCAGAACTATTCTCCAACTAACTAATCTCCCACTTATGCTTATTTAAAATCTCTTTTTTTAGTGAGTTGCTGCATGAATCGTTGGGTGCTAAACTTTACCACATCGGGTCTACATCATGTTGGCAATGATGAATTGATAATCTTGCTGGAAATTAAAGCACCGCCGGCAGCAGCTGGCGCAACGGTGCCACGTGATATATTCCAGCATCTGTATGAGATCTATGTGGAGGCAGAACATGCACGCAGCAGCACACAGGAGCTAGCCTTTACTAGCCCGCGTAATGCCAACTTTTTGGGCTCACGCGAACATGGTGGCTTCATCTATATAAGGCCAACGTATCAGTGTTTGCAGGGTGTAATTGTGCCGGATAGTCCGTATTTGGTTGGTGTGCTCATTCATCGGCATGAAGTGCCGTGGGCCAAAGTGTTGCCGTTGCGTTTGATCTTGCGTCTAGGCGCACAATATCGCTACTATCCATGCCCGTTGATCTCGGTGCGTAATCGTGAATCTGTCTATGGAGAAATAGCCCAAACGATAATCAATTTTCTTGTGGATTTTCGCAATTATTCGTACTCGCTGCCGGCGATACGTGGTCTCTACATTCACATGGAGGAGCGACAGACAACGGTGATAATACCACGATATCGTCAGAATGATGTCATCAAGGCAATCAATAATGCCACCGATCATATATTGGCCTTTGCCGGCAACTTCTCAAAAGTGGCCGATGGTCATTTGGTATGCATGCAGAACATCAACGACGATCGTTCCGAGATGTATGCATACTCCACACAGGCAATCAATATACAAGGACAGCCAAGGAAGATAACTGGCGCCAGTTTCTTTGTGCTCAACGAGGCGCTTAAGAGCAGCAGTGGCCTCTCCGGCAAATGTAGCATTGTTGAGGATGGCCTTATGGTGCAAATAATGCCCGCCAAAATGGAGGAAGTGCGTCAGGCACTGCGCAATCAAACGGACATCGATATCGTATGCGGACCGATTGCGGCCAGCGATGAACAAAGCGAAATTGTTAGCATCAAATGGGTGGACAATGATCGTGAGATCAATGTGGGGTAAGTGTTGCTAATTTTTTTATATGAGTTGAAATATTTTAATATTTGTTTAAATTGTTTTTAGCGTCAAATCGCCTATTGATGACAAGCCCATGGATGGTATTGCCAATATGCGTGTGCATGCCAGCTTCAACTATTCCAATACAAACTATGCAATACGTTTGAGTGATATTTTCATTGTCAAGGTAAGATTTTGATGCTAACAAGTTAAAGAGATTTCAATGTTTAATCATGCTGGCTTGAGTTTTCTTCCTTTTTAAAGTACCACATTAACTTTCTCAATACTTTCTTGAATAGTGCGAGGATTGGTATGCCACAAATGGCAACAACTATGCAGATATTACACGCATTGCTGAACAATTAGCCAGAAGTGCTTCAATGGCGTTGTTACCATTCCTCGATCTGCTTGCTGCGGCAGGCGTTAATAAACTGGCATTGCGTGCAACACTTGACCAGGATAACGTAAGCGAAAGCAAAAATCAATTCATTGTAAAAGTTAATTAATCAATAATTGCTTCTTATTAAGGTCTGCTATGAGGCGGGCGCCAGGGGCAGCAAATTGCCACCGCTTTATATGAATGCACTTGATAATCATCTGATAGCCACACTGCATGGCGAATCGTCTGGCATACAGGATCCTATAATATTGGAACTGGTATTCTATATACTAAACGCCTAAGTTATCTGTAATTAGTGCAATTGCTGGAAAAGCCACAGCCAACGCCGCCGACGCCGCCTTCCCACAATCTACAATACGGAATACAATAATAACAATATATACAGCCGAATAGTTTCGTAAATTTCTAACCACGCTTAGCTATTTAAGAATATAAAGTGATCTAGTATTGTCCCCCTTCTCTCCACCACTTTTCTCGATTGGCAGCGGAAGATTGTGCAGTTACTGTTATATAATAAGTACTACATGATAAATATTATTGGTGTTTTTATTTTTTATTGTTTATTTCATTTCATTTATTTACTATTCTCCCAATCATTTTCCTTATCGTAGCCGACGTTATTATTGTTTTTTTTTTTATTTAATAATAATTATCTGTTACGGCGTTTGGCAGCTCTTTCAATTGTCAATGTTTAATACTTTGGTTTATAAATGTCGAAGTAGGAAAAAATACTTATTTGTTTATGATGTTCTTTATTATATCTCTGTATATTTTCAATTTGAATATAAATATGACTTTATAACTGTTAAAATTGGTCAATTTTTAATGGGAAATTCAAAAATGTTTTGGGGCTTTGACGACGAAGATTTTTGTTACCTTTGTAAGCCTTTTAGCTAAAGTTTGCAAATAAAAGACTTTCAGCATTCATAGTTAAATTTTTGTGAAAATTATGTTTATTACACAACTTAAAACAAAATATTTTTTTTTTTTTGTTTCGAGCAGACACAACACAAATGAGTTACAAACTTTAATATAACAACCTATAAATGTATATAAAAAAGAATATAACGCATATTCTATACCCTTTTCTTTACAATCATTTCAAAAAGAGGGTATTCAATTGAGCATGAGTGGAAGAGAGAGAAAAGAAAGTTGCTACAAAAATTGCTTAACATCCTAGGCATATAAATACACATTTATATGATATAATATTTATATACAGATATGAATATGATATTGCCAAATATGATATTGCCACTAAAAGTAGTGCCACAGCGTCAGTCCACTCTAGTTCTCAATAGTTTTTTTGGGGAATATGTGTTAATATTGTTGATGTGTCGCGTGTTGTTCTTGTTGTTGTTTTAAGTTTTATTTTTGTGTATTGAATTTATACATAGATAGTTATAGATAGATATAACTTAAGCACTTTGTTCTAGACTCAGCTCTACAGCTCGTCATGCTTGGGACCGGAGAATTCGTCGTGCGAGATATAGCCGTTCTTATCTTTATCCTCATGCTGGAAAATTTCCTCAACAAGCTTATCATTCTCTTGCAGCATATTCTTCAGCTCATTGGAATCCTGTCCCTCAACAGCTGTCATTTGTTTCTTTAGATATTCACTGACCTAAAGGTTAAGGTTAGCCAACAATGAGATACGATAAAAAAAAATCAAATAAACGTGCAAGTAAGAAAGATATGATGTTAGTAGCGAACCGAGACCCACGGATATATCACATAGTGTAGAAAAAAAAGACAACAAAATGATAAAAGTGCGATCCATACATAGACGATTACCTCTTCGCGGCTCAGCTGCTTGTCGGCATTCTCATCGATCTCCTTGAACACATTTGTGGTTGGTGGTGCATTGCCAATGTTAATCAGCTCCACATCGAAGAGCAGCGTTGCCTTTGGCGGAATCACATTACCAGCACCCTGATCACCATAGCCCAACTGTGGTGGAATTGTCAGCTTTCGTTTCTCGCCTGCGTTTTAACAGATTGAAAATGTTCAAATTGTGTCTTTTGAGAATTTCTTGATTCTAGACTCTTACCCACACACATGTCAAGCAGACCTTGATCCCAGCCTTTAATAACCTGCAAAAAATATTTTATCAAAACTAAACCATTCAAGACTACACAGAGGGAAAAAAATCAATATAAATAAAGTGTAAAAGACTTGGAATTTTATATTTCTGATTAAATCAAGTAAATCACGCTCAACTCTATATTTCAAATCAAATATTTTTTTGGCCTTAAATGTTTCGTCCATATGAACAGTTTAACTTACCTGGCCGGAACCCAATTGGAATGTGAAGGGCTGGTCGCGGTCAAAGCTGCAAAAAAGAGAGAGAGATAAGTGTTAGTTGAGGGAGAGAAAGAGAGAGAAAGAGAGATTCGCATTCAAATTGTTAGACGCTTGTTAGTCGCAAAGTTTTGAAGTGCAGTTTGTATTTTTTTTTTTTTTTTTTTTGGAGAGGTGACTGGGAAGCTAGATTGCTACACACACACACACACACACAATACATTTATCACACACACTCACACACAAATTGTCAACGCGCTGCAGTTCGTACATAATCAAGAGGCAAGCCACAAAAAAAAAAACAACACAAACAAACATTTTAAAACAATACATCATTTTTTATGTGTGCTTAGGGTTGGGATTTTGGAAGGGATGAGTTTGTTGGGTGCTGGGGATGTTATAAAACGCGCGGAACATACGCGAAATTATTTGTTTAATGGCCATGTTTTCGGCACTGCTTAAGCGAATTACTTTAATTTATACCAATAAAAAAGACGACATCCTTGAGAGTTGTACCTTATCTTGTAATCAGCTGTTTAGGTATGCAAGAATACAATTTTCCCACACTTCAAGTCTTGAGTATGATGTATGATGTGGCACAGTTGCATTGAAGCAGTCATAATAATTTGATGATTATTATATTTATATGGTGTTTATGAATGTACTTTAAAATGAAGCATTAAAGTTTAAGCGCAAAATGAATATAAAGAGAACATTACAAACAAGATGATATGTGGTTAAAAAAAGAACCTTTTGTTAACTTGAATCAAGGAAAACATGCAACTAGATAATAGATAATATTCAATGCTTTAAGCTAGCACAAGTTAACAGAACTTAAAGGACTTGCAATCCTAAGAACATTTTATGTAAAATTATTTTTTTTATAGCAACTTTATTAAAGTATTTAAATGCAAATGTTTAGTAATTTTTGTTTGTCTATATTATTTTGAATTATACTATATCAACAACAGCTTTGACTTGTACAGCTCCTTTCAAAGAATTGGGGATTCCCCTGTTAATATAAACTTCCAATTGTAAATATGTCACTTGGGCATGACTAAAAGTACAACTTTTCAGTCTGTTGTCACCGTTATATTGTTGAATTTGAAAAAAAAAACTTTTTGACTTTTGGCTGTTGTTGAAACTTGTTTGCACTCCCCTCGCACACTCCTCTAAGATATAGCCCCCGTTTATATCCCCAGTTGACGATCATTTTTTAATGAGCTGCAAGCGCCTTACAGATTATTGCAACAAGCACAACAAATGATTAACAAGAACACCCAAAACATGAAGCGTTGCCGACGACACTTTTCGTCTGACAAAAGTTCGCTACACGATTCTATTGCCACCACTGAGCCCCGCTACCCCGGCGTCGTTTTGGAGTTTTTACGCGGCGTCTGTTAAATATTTTATGTATATCTCTTGGGCATAGTGCAGAGAAAACATTTTTACATGTTGTTTATTTTTTGTGGAATCACAAGTTGTGCCGGCTCATGATGATGGCATGCGAATTGGCATTGGCCCCTGGCATAATCCAACCAACTGAAAAAGTGCTACCTCAAGTGCGCCAAAGAGCGAGGAGTTGAAGCGTAACCAAAGTGTCGTCCACCATCCTTGTTCCTTGTTGTGGCTTTCGCTACTCAAGTGCTGCAAATCTCTTGATGAAATAAAAAAACACAAAAAACACCTACAACATTTGTCTAGCAAAAAAAAAAAGAAATGCAGCAGTAAATGGAACTTTTGTTTGTGATGCTTGTATTTCAAATACTCTTTTTGGGCATTGAACAAAGGTAAAAAAAACTTAATCTAAGATCTTTGTTAAAAGGTTAAAAATCTGTTGTTTGACTGAGGATATCAGTTACTTGACATATATAATGAAAAGTATATCCTGACCAGGAACTTGTTTTATATCTAGCCATATGAACACCCTTTGAAAAGTACCACATACCATTTAGACATTTTATAGTAACATTTTATAACTCCTTTTCGGCAAAGAGTATAAAGCAAAAAAAGCGTTAACAAATGTCAAGCAGCTGAAAAGCACACAACACGCCGGTCTTCTTCACTTGTGCTCATATGTATGTTTGTCGAGGATTACGGCCTTTAAGACACATACAGTCACAACCAAACAACCCCAACCCCAACCCAAAAACCAACCCAATCCCAGACGTTACTCGACGCTCGACGCTGTGAATTTTTATTGCATTATTTTCCATGAATTTCTAGTAATATGTGAAAATTTTATAGCGTCTTGCATATGTGTTTCCGACTGTCTGTCTGTCTGTCTCTCCCTGTGACTCAGCACGCACAGGTGATTGGGGGATTGTGGGATTTGTGGGTGCGTATCCCGCTAATTTATTCGATTCACAGCAGTAAATATATAACAAAAAAGAAAGCCGCTTTTCACTGTTTATAGCCTTGATCAATATTAATTGTTATGTTTGAGGAAAATGAGGGGAAGATGTGGATACACAGAAAGGGGCAAGACCTTTTTTTTTGTTGCTGTTAAAACACTTTGAGCCTTCGAAAGAAACTAAAGCCAATAATATATTTAGACATTTTCTTTACCATAGTTCCATTAACAAACAGTAAACTTAACTTTTGCAGCTATAATTGTTGAGCCGCTTTAAAAAGCCTCGTTTAACAAATGATTAAGCGTCAATTTGAAGAGCGTTTAAGATCGGACAATGCGCTTAATAAATTAATAAAAATCGTTTAAGTGTGTGTTGATTGTTTTCAGTCAACTACGTGTGTATATGTTGAGATTCGTGTAGCCATATCCGTAAACGCATCCGTCGTCAACTTCATTGCCCCAGCACAGTGTCCCCAAAGCATGCAAAATTGATGAAGCTGCACGGCTGACGCAATGGCAAACAAAACTGTCAGCTTGGACACTGGTTATGTGATTGGAGCGGGTTTCGGAGGGGAACGCTTTTTAAAGCTGTCCAACTGCACAGGTGTCCAGCTTTATTATTTTACTGTTAAAACTGGACACACCAGCAGCTGAAGAGCTTGAGCAACAAATGCTGCTGGCGTTTTGTGTGCGTTTTCTGCACGCGTTTTGTGTGCGATTTTTGCGATGAGTTGAATTTGCTGGCGCATTATCATAAAGTCAAACAACAAATGTAAACTCATTTTTTTTTTTGCCCTGTTGTTAATAGCAGAAGGGGCGGCTAAATATTTAATAAGTTTCGATTTCATGCGGCCTGTGAGCTGCGAGCAATGCCATTGGAATTTTTATGCATTCGAACGCATTTAAAATGCAGCTCAATGGGCACAAAGCAAAAAAAAAAAACAAAAAGGATGGGTAACATCCGTTTTAACCATTACGTGATTCTCCATCCGGAGAGGGAGATGTGTGTTGGGTAGGCAGCTAAATCATACCATGCCACAAGCTAACACACACACACACACAGGCATACAATCACAAACTTGCGCTCGCCTTTCAATCCAATCAAATTGAATCCTTTTTGGCTTGGACGCCCATTGATGACCTCGTTTTTATGTGCGTCGTTGTCCGAAGTTATAAAATCAAATATGCGTCCACAAGCAAACTAAAAAAAATAAAGCAACAACCTCAACGAGACCTCAAAAAGCGACAAGTTGCCAAAGAATAAACTCCCTCCAAGCGATTAAGGCCTGCAACACAGTCAAGGCTGTAAGTTTTGGTCAATGTGCGAACAATTCGCAGTTGGCCAAAATTTATGCAACCTGCTGTGCGGCAAGCAGGCAGCATCACGTGCCACCTATAAGAATTGTATTGCAAACTTCTCTCTCTCTCAAAAAAAAAAAAAACCAGTCAAAAAATGAGCATAAGAGTATATATTTTGCAGCAGGCACATTAATTATTTAAGCCATCTACAAATATGCGCAGCAAACTGAAGACGTTTACTTTTGCCTTTTGGCCATTTTAAAGAAATCGAAAAACCAGACACATTTGCAGCAGTGTTTGTGGGGGGGGGGGCAGACTGTGGCACTGTGGTCTAGTTTGGTAAAAAAAAAACTGTATTCAAATCTTATTCTAAACATAAAGCTTCAAAAAACTTTGAGAATTTTAAGTGAGCTTTAAGCTTAAAGCTTATTTGTATTGCTTATCATCAACATAATTGTCATTACTATAAATGGGAGCTTTTATTGTAACTTCTTTGCTTAATAAACTAATTTATAAATATTTCCCATCATAAAGCTTTGAGTGCTTAAAAGAAATTAAATCGAACTTAAGAAAGAAAGGAAAGAAACCAAAAATTAACGCAAAGCTCATTAGACTTCGCTTTACAAAAAATAAAAGCTTTCTCAAATTAAAACTAGAAAAAATCAATTTTGAACCACTGTCTTCTCACATACACAACTTTAACTGATTGCTTCATATGGAAACGAGCTTTACATTTACTATCATATAGTACATCGGTTTCTTCGGTACGACAGCAAAACTGAATCGATCATTAAGTGTTTCCTCTGCAAGACAATAATTGTGCCAAGGCGACAGAGATCAGAGAGATCCACTCAAGCCTGAAGCACATTGCCTCTGCCATATTGTGTAGCAAACTGCCATGACCAATGCATCTTTCATAAACATCTTTCTTCCTATTTCATCGCACTAATTGTGTTGAGTGCAAAAACAATAAAAAAAAATAACACAAACTTAAGTCAACTGAAAACTGGTGACAGTCAAGGTTGTCTGCTTTGGCTAATGGCTTGGCCATACGCCTAAGTTAAAACTTTCACTTTGGAAGCGCTGTTTCGTGTTTTATGCAATTTTGTTGTTGCTCTCTTTGCCATATTTCGTGTACGCGCAACGCTTTTGGGCATTAAACTGCACTTGACGCAGTCAGCGTAGTGTTGGTGCCACATACAAATCATGCGAAGTCAACGACGACGGCGCTTAAGATATGACTATAACAGATTGGCAAAAAAATAAACTGGGAGGTGAACTGGCTGGAATGCCTGTCGGACTGACTGTCTTACTGTCGGGCTGTTGTCAAAAAATTTGTACGCCTTGCTGCAACATGCTGCAAGTTTGCCAAGTCAACAACGACCGTTGTACTTGGTGTTTATACCCTTTCTAGCTGGTTGCAAATTGCAATTTTAATGGGCTACAAGCTGCGAAACCGCTTTACCGCTTTACTTCCTTGCTGGCATTGCAACGTGGCGTATGCGTAATAAATTTATAAAGAATTTTGAATAGACTTTGGTGCAGTTGCATTTGCTGCCTTCTGTCTGACATTTGAATTATATACCTTAAGAATTATGTTAAGGAAAGGTTTCAAATCATCCTTGGAAATACATTTTTTAATATCTAATTTTAACTCCCTACTCTGAGGTAGTTTACCTTTTTAGAAAGCGCAACTCAATTTTCAACTAGGTATCTTTTTACCCACACTTTTAAGCAACGACAAAACTTAAAGAATGTATCAAATTCAGCAAGCAAGCACATAACAAATTAATTTCTCGTATACAATGACAACAGTCTCGAGTGTATGCGACAACAGAGTCGAACGAAGTTGTGGCAAGAGTTACTTTGCCTCTTCGCCTAGACACAAAACACATATATCATACCTCCGAAAAAAAAAAAACGGAGAGTAGGACGCCAAGTTAGAGGCGATGCCTCATGTTACGCGTCAGCCTGATTAGAATATAGCGGGGTCCTGCTCTACATTATTTATGCCAGTCAAATTAAGGTCTGCGGGTCAAAGGCTGGTCCGCTCTACGCTGTAACGAAAGAAGCGACTTCAAACCGACTCAGTGTAAGGGCCGCACGTGATGCGAGGCAGTGTGGCAATGACAGGTGAACGGGCATAGTTCCATTCCAGTCGGAATGAATAAATGTCAAGCCCACAACAATGAAAATAAAAGGAGCCAGGCACGTGACAGGACTTGCTCCGCGCTCATTATTGCATAAGTTATTGAGTAGCAGCATGATGAGTTTGTCTCCCCTTTTCTGTCAATTAAAATGTAGCAAAAGAAGATTGTTGAACCTTCAAGCAGCAACCAATTTTTCTGTTTAATCCTTTTTGTGTCCAGTGAGGCACGTATGCAATAAGCCAACAAACTACACTATTCAATTATTTGCTACATTTATATACATATATATTTTAATTTATTCTAATTAAATGTATTTTTAATCATTTTTACCTCTTTTAGTTGATTAAAGTAAGCAATTTGGCTTGGATGTGGTTCAGACAAAGTTTTGACGAAATTAAGCGTTCTATTCTTTAACGTTGAGATGCAAGGAAACAGTCTCCTCCAAAGTATTTTACAGTCAAGCATAGCCTTGAAATCCTTCGGCCAAAGACAATCTATCGGTCAATTGAAACTCCCTTTCGCCTGGCTTATCTCAAACAAGATGTTATGATATTGAAAAGGCATTTAGCAAAGTTGACTGTAAACGGCACTTCAATTGCCAATTGAGCTGCCATTTAGAAGCTTGTCAAACGCACAAAGAGAACGTTTATTCGTTCCCTTCGCTTATCAACTCTTACCCTAACCCATAACTTAAGCCTTTTGCAGCTTCTTAATTAGCAGAAGAGAGAAAGAGTTTCAACAGCAAAAAAAAAAAAAGGCAGATAAACTGTAGCAAGGTAGCTAATTTCCGGCGTTGTTGGCTTAACGAAAAATTTTGCACACACAAAAATAAAATTGTGTTGAAGTTTAAGCAGCGTATTCAACGCTTGAGGCTGAGTGTTCCTAAGGAATTTTTGCATATTTACACAAGTTGATGTCCTGTCCTATTCTGTACCTGGCAAAAGCAAGCATCCTTCGTTGCACTTGGGGCTGTGTGGCAAAGTGCCTGTCGCTTGGGTTAAGTGCGGCGAGGCATTTAAGCCAAATGTTGCACAGAGAATGAGAAAGCATTTAACAAACGTTGACTTCGAGCAACAAGTGGCTGGGCTTTTAGAATGGGGGCGTGACAGTGGGGGGCGGCGTATAGAAAGGACATATTTGTTGGAGTGGGTGGCACTGATTGAGTTAGAGTTCGGGTTCGAGACCTGAGTTGGCAGCAGCAGCACGCCAAATTAAACAGCAATTGCAAACTTTCAACATAAACTTTCAGATAATTTTGTGAATCACTTTTTCTCTCTGTCTATTTTGGGGCAGGTAAAGACAGAGACACAAAATTGTATTAGAAAAACGATTTCCTACACAAAAGACTCATCTTTTGGCCTTGTTATGCAATCTAAATAAAATAAATACTATGACATAAACGAAATCTCGAAAAATATTCAGATCAGAGGTCGAAAAATGGCAACGTAGTAATACATTTATAATGAAACTTTAGCTGAATTCATAAGCAAATATTATTTCATAATATATAAAGCAACATCTAGTACCATATATGAAAATATTTTCCAAAAACAATCTTCTATATTCAAATGCTACACTGCAATGTTAAAGCTTATCTTTGGCAACACATTGTACGGAAATTCTCTTTTGCTTTGCTACTTTATTAATATTTTTAATTAATTAAAAGCAAACAGCAACAAACCAAAAATGATAACGTTCTTAATATAGCAACAAATGTGGAATGAGAGGCATGTAAAAGCCAAAGAACAGACTGCACGAAATTTAATACTTTTATGAAGAGTTGTGATACAACTGCGACTTGTAATTAGCATCAAGAAAAAAGTAAGTTATAAAATATCATTTGGATACATAAATGTAGTTTAGTATATATATTGCTTTCTTTATTTCAGAGGGAATGAATACTTTTATCCATCAAATGGATAATGTTTACTTATTATAAATGCAAGTGTGTAACAGCTGCAGAGCAATTGTTGCACAACAGCGTTTGACGTGGCCGCCAAACTGCATTGCCAACAACAACAACAACAACAGCAACAACAAACAATATAAAAGAAAGGAAGAGAAAGTCGGCAGAAGGGCAATGTTTGCAGTGCTGGACAAACAATTGAGATCGCTTATCAGTTGGCGTCTAATTTACGACAATGAGCCGCCATTGAAGCGCCTATGCGACACATTCTTAATCCCCAATGTGCGTATGTGTTTGTGTTTGTGTGTGTGAATGCAAATATGACTTTTTATATGGATGCGTTTTTCGCGTAGCTTTAAAGGTTGCAGCTCGTTGGTATTATACAAAAACTCACCTTGAATCGAACTTCTTGCCATCGGCCTGCAGTGTGCCCGTATAATGCATGGTAAGAGAATCACCATTCTTTGTTTTCTGATCACAGACTTCGGGAACGCTGATAACATCCACTTTGAGATCGTTGCAGTGAACGCCACTGAAGAAGGCCACCAGAAGGCAGGAGAAAACGATTGATTTCAACATGGCTGCAATTGAAAAATATTCAAATTTTTATTTTTACTCTAGGGAAGGTTAGGTAGGCCATTTATTAACGTAGCCTTGATAAATTGACTTCAAAACTCATCAAAGCTTACAACTTTTGTTCCTAACTACAACTCTGTTTCTCTATATTGCTTACAATCAACTTTGATCTATTGTCTTTGAAGTTTTTGATAAATCTCAATATTAAATAATATTCAAACAACAACTGAAAGCTAATTAAAGGAAGAGGTGCACAGTGCAGAGATTAAATAATTACAAAAAAAATAAAAAATAAATAAAACGAAGTAGAAACATAAAATGAAACGAAAAAAAAAATTGCTCATTATGCAAATCTACAATTCATGTACGAGTTGGCCGGCCGCTCGCTTCAGGTTTTATCCAACTGCAGAGGATTATGCAATACCAAAATTGCAAATTATTGCAGCTATGTACGTGACAGTGTATGTGTATGTGTGTGTGTGTGCGTTAACGGTGCGTATGCGTAATGTCCGCAAAAAAGGCAAGAGGTGACGATGTCCATTATGGGTTAGGAAGCACAATTTGGATTTCGAAAACTCATGATGTCAAAAGTTTGTGTGTAGGAGTTTTGAAATTTGCAAATGAAAGTTGCGGAATTGAATGGACCTTATATGTATATGACTAATGTGTTTGAAAGAAAGCGTTTCAAGAAAATGATATGCAATAAATAAGCTCAACTATTAATAAATAAACCATATAAATAAGATTAATACAAAACTTTCACTCGTATTAAAAGACACCAAATAAGCACAGATGTCACCTGACAATTGGTAACGCCACATCTATGTGAAAAGTAACATTAAAGTTTTTGAAGTTTTTTCTTCGTTTAACTTGTTAATCGCATTTGATCTGATCTTTACGCATGCCCTAACAACGGAGCTACATGAATGTGCTGTGAAGTATGTCTAATTTATTTATCACATTTTGATTTCTTTGCGCTTTCTATTTGTTTTAAGGCTTTAAGATCTCTAAGCTCTAAAATCTTTGCCTTTTGAAACTTGATAAAATCATTCAACAATTTTTAGGAAGATCATTTAAACTTCGGCTAGTGGAAGTTTGCTTTTTCTTTCGTGTTTCGTGGTGATGCTACTTTTTTGTTTTGGTTTTTTTTTTTTGGGCGTTTGCAGTAAAACCAGTTGCGGGTTGCTTTGCTCTTGTATCTTTTATTTAATTTTGTTGTTGCTTGGTTTGTTTGATATTTGTTGCTCACTTTAGGCCTGGTTCAATGAACTGTCGCCTGCACCGTTAGGTTAAGTCCAACTGGCCCAATGCAATGACTTGACTTTATAATTTGCAGCTAAGCGCTAATAACTTGAAAACTTTACGACTACAAACAAATGGCACACGTCATAAGTTTGTCCATAGACAAAAGCTAAACACTAAAAACAATAAAGACTAAACAAAAAAAGCAAACAAACTGTAATTAGCTGAACACGACAACATTTTTGTAGGCCGGCCGGGCGATAAGTAAATGCTGGACTTCGTTTATAGTGTTTCGTTAAGTTTTCTTTCGGCTGGAACGACGTCCCCTTGTTTTGTGCGCGCTCTCTTTCTTTCTCTGCTGTGTACGACATTCGCTGATGTGTAAAGCACGATGGGAATATTGAATGAAAAAGAAACGACAGCCAGTCAAAGTACACGCTTTCATTATTATGTTATTATTTTTGGGTGTCTATCAATTAACTGGCAGCTTGGTATACACGCTTTTGTTTATTATGCATGCATGTCTGTTAATACCTTTTGTTTGGCTTAATTTATATTTGATATTCAACTCAAACACGGATATGAACGCGACGAGCACAGAGCAAACAACGCGAGCAAAGACGAAACTACAACTGCTACGATCGACGTGCGCAAGGCAACTGATGGAATATCGTCGGATGCGTCGGCGTTTACTAAGCATGGAGCATGGAGCTTTGGAGCGTAGAGCATCAACACTTATACAGCTGCACACAACTATCGACCGAGAGAGAAAAAGAGACGGTCCGCGAGAGCTCGTCACAGCAAACAGTTGTCCACGTAATCAAAGTAACTTGCGCAGCTTGGGAGCGGAACAAGCGAAACGGTGAAATTGGGCGCTATTAAGTGTGGGGCCGTAATTGAAGTTCGTTTTGAATGATTGATACTTTGTTATCATTATTAAAAATTATAATTAATATATTTTAAACTTACAATTATTAGTTTTTATCACAACCGAATAATTATTTGAATTAATAAATGTGCGATTGAACCGGAAACAAAAATGATAATATATGAAATGAGAATAGAGCTGAGGAACACACAACCTGCTCGCGCTTTGATACAATGTAAACTGTTCACCAGGTCGGACTTACACGCACAGGGATGCTGCATGTTGCATGTTGCTGGCAATATAGATTCATGTTGCTAAGTTTCGAAAGAAGCCACGCCCTCAAGGCGCATGCGCTTAAAACACTATGGGAGGAGCTGCAACACAAGTTATCTATTTCAAATAAAAAAATTGCACGCATTAATTATGAGCGAGAAAATAAGATATATTAATTTATTTCAATTAATTGACAAACTTAATTTAATACAATCGTCAAAAGTATTTCTACTACACATGTATTTACACAGAAAAAAAAAACCAATTGGCGCACCCACAATTTTGCGTATTTAAAAAAAAAAACCTATTACCCTTGGGGTCATTTTACGCCCCAATGAATACGCTTGCTAATGCAAATCAATTCGAATTAGTTAAGCTCTATTTTAATTAGGCATCAGTTGTTAACTAAATCGCGAAGCGTTCGTAGTCTCCAGTTTTACGCATTAGAAAATCATGTTGCAAGAACTACAAAATCGGCCCCAGGCTTACGTCCTTAAGCGAAGAGATCATAAATTTGTGATCGAGTGCATCGAAGGCATTATAAATCCTGCCTACGAGCCCGATTTGTGTGGTGATGCTATATCAGAGGCTGTAACAAGACCAACCAATCGGTGGTAAGTATAGTATAGTATATAAAAAAAAAAACAATTTTTTCATTTGTACCTTGCGCATAGGCGTGGCGCTGATTTTATTTGTATGTTTTTCAAAACTATGGTACCGTATTTATAAATATTGTTACAGGGTTTCCTTTTTTTTAAGAGATTCCAGGGATTTTTTACATATTCAATTGTAAGCTCATCTGCAAATATTGCTGGCGCAATTTTAAGTTCTCTATTTCCAAGGAATGCTTTACTTGATCACGCGTGTCTTTGTTGATAATACGCATCTTTTTGAGCTCATATCTTTCCATCTTTGCTTTGTACAGCTTTAGAATGATAATTATTGGTATGGATGTTGCCTAAATTTCAAATAAACCTTACCATATATATGCGCTCTTCAACGCTTAGAAAATTTTCAGCATTCTCAAAATTCTCCTCCAGATCATCATCTTCGCCGTCGGAACTGTCGTCGTAATCGTCGTAATCGTCACTCTCCTCATATTTCTCAGGTTTGGGTATACGAGCAAAGAGTGTTGTTTGGGTACTGATTGATGATTGTTCAGAATTTTTCTCAAAGCTATAACCAACATTTGGCTCGACTTTTGGTGGCTTAGTTTCAATCGGAGATGGATCCTTTTGGGTTATGGAAGCTATGGGTACAAATGCAGGAGATTGATCCTTTTGGGTTATGGGAGCTATGGGTACAAAAGCAGGAGATTGATCCTTTTGGGTTTTTTCAACGGGAGTTATGGTAACATTGCCCAGTTGAATTGGCATATTATTGGTATTTTGAAAAAAACTCATGGGATTTTCGTTCTCACGAGCCACGGGTGCAAACGCCTCTTGAATCCTTTCGTTTTTTATTATCAGGACTTTTGGTTTAGTGACTATTATTTTATTTTCTTTTTCTACTTTAACGGGCATTAGTTCTAACGCCTGCTGCTTTTTGCGCAGCAAAACATACTTGGATTTCAAACTTTCGACCGTACGATTTGAATTGGTCATTCTAAGTGTTAGGAGTCTTAGATTTAGGAAAAGAAAAATAATATAAAAGCTTACTGATTGAAAATTGAAGCTATCTGAGCCCAAATTTGTTTTTTTGTCTCCCAGATTTTGGAGTTGGCGGTTTTGTCCTTGATCAACCTAAGATATTTATCGGATAAGGCACGCAATATGTTCTCTTCCTCAGTGGTATAGAAGCGCGAACTTCTTGGACGGATCTTGATCATGATTATAATTATTCTGTAGGATTTTTGTTTACGATTAGTAAGAAGTAAAGTTTGCATGGGTTTAATAGAAATCTATATAATTGTGTTTTTGTGTTGTTTTAGATCTAAACTTAGGGCTTTGCTTAAAAGCCCATTGTGTATTTAGTTTTACGTCGCTTGGCCGGCGTTGGTTTCAATTCAAGATCCGTTTCAATGGCGGTAAATTCACCCGCAAGTAGCGTTGAATGAGGCTGTCGCGTAAAGTTCAGACTGCCATTTAAGGTAGTGTCTTCGGTTTTAGTCACCGCAGTTTTATCGACATCGATAGACTCAGTGTTCAGTTCTCTATAGTCGGCATATTGTGCCTCAAAATGCGTTGGTAGATTTGTGCCAGGCACTAAATGCTTTTGATTGTCTTCATCTTGCGCATGGGCAGCTGCATTTTCAGTTGGCACTTGGAGTTGCTGCAACCAGTCAGCTGTACGAGCTTCTGCATGCTTTTCTCCCTTTTCCTTCTTTAATTTCTCATCAATCATATCGATGTGCACATCTCGAGTCAGCTCATAATCATCCATATCCCAAATGTCTAGCAGGCATTTGCTAATCACATCCTTATAGCGATTCAATTGATAGGCAGACTTTTGCCAAGGTCCACGACCTACAGCTTTTAGTTTCTTGAGGCTTTTCTTATCCTTTTCGGGCGACTCTGCTTTCTGCTCCTTTGCTGGAGGATCTGGTGGTGTTAGCTGCTCCTCATCTTCTTGGTTTCCTGCCATACTTTCCTCCGAATCGGAATCATCGAAACCATAATCAATGCTAACATCCTTAATTACAACTGGTTTTTCCTCCTGCTTCACACCACGTTCTTCCTCCGATTGCATTATCTCGCGTAGCACAGATATGTTTTGGATCTGAGTGCATTTCAATTTTCTTTGCGTATTTTGTCGCACCAGATCCGCATAGTAGACTATTGCCTCGCTGGTATGTTGACCTGTACGCAGCTCTTCCTTCATTTCCACTTCGTCACGCTGCGTCATCCGCTGACAGTAGATGTCCCCGATGCTATTCGCTGTGAGTAGCTGAGCAAAGGCGCCATCGCTGGCATTGTTCAATCTGTCGAACTTGAGGCCAGTGGTGCAGCACTTGATGCGCTCATTGAGATCCGCATAGATATCATCGGCTAGACCCTGTAGTCGTCCATCAGCCAACGCCTCCTTAAGCTGGGTTGGGCCAAAGGGTAGCGCAGGCGAGCTCATCTCTGTCCAGCTCTCAGCCAGGGCGCCTTTAAGTTCGCAGATACGCTGATCGCTGGGATTGGCGCCACCCAGTGCCACATATTCGATGCCCTCATGCACAATGGCATCCATAAATATGGGCGGATAGCTCATTTGATGTGTCCATGTTACCACAGATCGATCCGCTATCTTCTTGCCCATACATCTAATGTCCAGACAGTGCAGCTTATGATTGCTGGCCACATAAAGATGATGCGGATTCTGACTGCGACCCAAGCAGGAGAAGCTCTCACATTCCTTTGTATACGCGCTGCTGGCAAAGCACGGATTCTTTGCCTCATTGGAACAACGCATATCGATGGTGAGCAGAGCGGATTGGCAGAGGTAGTGGAAGCAGTGCTCCTCACTGGCCAGCAACTGTGCCCAGGTGCTGGTCTTGTGAATGCCCTTTAATATGCAAACCTTATGCTTGGCGACGTCCTGTTGTGTCACAATGTCCTTGAAGCGCACAGTGTGATCCTGACAAGCAAAGGCTAAGATTTGAGGTCGATTCGTAGCTTGAGCCACGCTTATAAACGGTCCATTCTGACTGCTATATTTGCTTTGGCAGCACAGCTCATATTTCGATGCAGCTGCAGTCACTTCCTCTTCATTATCAACCTCTTCAATATCCATTTCCTTCTTAAGCTTTAGCTCATAGATGACAATCTCGTTGAGTAGGCGAGCCAGAAACATATTGCCATGATTAACACGAAAACTGTTAATGGGCATCAGTTCAAAGATCTCACTAGACATGCCATTGAGAGATTCGCTGTGCAATGGACTCCAAACTTCCGCTTCGGCAATCACTTCGGATAGATGCAATTGCTGCAGTCGCTCGCCGGCAACATGCATGGCCAGCGTCTTGGCTGTATCACCAGCAGCCGCATATTGTAGCAGATTGAGATTGCCACCGGTGTAGTAATAGTCATAGCTATCGCGAAAGAATGCATTATCCTGTGTCGCTATCTCTTCGGCCGCATCGAATATATGTGCATTGTATATCAGATGTTTATGTTTAAGTTCGCGCTGCTTTTGCCTTGCCGTTGCATCCAAATATCGCTTTTTGTATATAAGCAAACGGCGATACCAGTCCTCGTGTGCATTCGGTCGTTTATAGCAGGGCTCCACAATGCTTGTTGTTCCGCTGGATACGTATAGAGGTAATGGCACTGTTAGAGCACAGTTGGGGAATGTACTCATTGGACGATCGGGATCATAGTGTTGGCACAATCCTTGATTTATGTTTGGATGCGTAAAATGTGGCGTCTGCTCGAGTATATAACGCGGTGGCATAAATCCCTGCTTATCATTTTGCGTTGATTCTTCTTCATCTTCATCGGCATCTGTATCTGTATCTGTATCCTTATCGACATCTTCATCTTCTGAATCGATGCGTAAACTACGCCGTTTTTGCTTTTCGATTGTTTCATTTAACTTTGCCAGCTGCAAACGTTTTTCATATCTACGCACCATGCTGTTATTTTTGTCTGTGTATTATTATATTCAACTATCTACAAATGCATGTGTTTTGTTTTGTGTTTCGTTGTTTTTGTTATGATGTTTGGTGTTTTAGCAAACCTTTTTAGCTGGCTGTTCCGCTTGAAATTCTTTTTTTATTTTGATTTAAGCTTTTCTGTTAATCCACAAACCACCTATAAGCAACAATGTTGGTCATTAGAAATTTGCTTGTTTTTCTTTTTCAAAATGTATGAGACAAACCTCTTATTCTGACAATTCCAAGACTTGATTTTCTTTGTCAATTTTTCACTTATTCCGTAGCTCGATTTAGTTTGTTCCGGGACGGCTTTCAGTCAGAAACTAACAAACTTCAAGTTGAATGATTTGTCAGTTAGTTGATTTGTCAAACCTCACATATGGCTGTTCCAATGCTTTGTTGCTTGCTTTTCAGTTTTGTAGAGCTTGTTACTCGATAGCATTCAGTTAGAAACTAACAAATTTCTATTAAAGCAACCATCAAATGCTACAAAGACTTATAAGAAATGAGCACGTTTATTTTTGAAAAAAGTATTTTGCATACCGCTTATATTGTCTGGTCCAATGATTAAAGTTCTTTAGTTAACCAGATTTGTTGCGAGTTGTTTAGATTTTGCCAACTTGTCACTTAAGGACTTTTTGAGTTCGAAACTAACAAAACAAAGCAAACCTTTACAAACTACAAAGTAAATAAAGTTATTAGAGCATGTTTTTTTTCGAATACTGAATGTGACATACCTTTTGGTTAAAATGTTTCAACGCTTTGAGATCTTAAGTAGTTTTTCCAGCAAAGAAAGTTAACAATTTTTTGAGCTATTTGCAGCTTGTTACTGTTTGGGATTCAGTAATAAACTAACAAGCATCTGTTTGCTAAAACAATAATTGCCATAAGCGTGTAGTAGAGATGAGAAAAGCGCTAGTGATTGCAAAAAAGTCTCGATGAATGACAGCTAGGTGTTTTGGTGAACTTTGAAGCAATAATTTTACTTTGTTAATTTAACTTCCAACAAACTCAAGTGTTAGTCAAGGCAATCAACTAAATTCACAAATAATACTTATCTAGCAAATAAATATGCACAATCATAGCCGCTTTAGCTGCTAACAATTACTCTTAATCATCGATAGTAATTTGATGTGCTTACCGTGTTTTATGCGCATTGCCGGTCGCAATCAACCAACCGCCACATGCTATCGACAAGAAAAAAAATGAACATTTCATAGCTTGCACATTGTGGTCACACTGTCGCGTTTACCATAATCGAGTTGAGTTGCATCGAGTTCAGTCCGAAGAAACTTAAATTTAAATTTATTCTTTTTGTGACAACAACAACGAATTAGTGTTCATCAAACAGTTTTAAGTGTACCCAATGCAGCATAGTGAATGTGTCTGTGGAAGGGAGTGTGCAATATCGATTCAAATTACACAAGTGTAAACGCGAAAAAATTTGAAGACCCAAACAAATATTGATTTTTTCATAGAAAAAGGCCCCACAAGCGTTCTGTTCGTATTGTTGTTGTTGTTCTGTGCGTAGTAATCTAAGTAAAAAGTAAACGACGAAGCAAAACTGCCAAGACAAAAAAATAAAAATAACCACGAGGAGCAACGCAATCGCGCGACATCAGTAAATTTCCACAAAATCTTAAATTTAACTGCTGCCTACTTAGACATTATTACCCCACCCCGTCTACCCCGCCGAGCCACTTGATTTGTGTTACTGTTACTGTTGCTGGTCTTGTTCTTGTTGTTGTTGTTGTTAGCTGGAAGTGCGTCAAAGAAGAAAACAAGCACAACGAGCGTCAGGTGAGTTTTGGTGTCCAGCACACACACACACACACACAAACACATATGCACACCGACACATGCAAATAAAAAGCAATGTGATAATATCAAAAACAAGAACAACAACCCAGCGTAAAGCTGCGACAGGCAGAGGCAAATTAAATACACTCACACACGCACACATGCACACACGATGGTCTGGCGCTTGATGACCTCTCACTGCCTCTGTAAGTTTTACTCTGCTACTGTTGTTGTTGTTGTTGTTGTTGTTATTTTTGTTGCATTCACTCCTTCACAAAAACAACTTCTATTACCATGGCCATGGCCCCCCTCTCCCGAACTAAGTTTCTCTTTCTACGCTCATCTCAACAACAAAAAATAAATAACACAAACGCGCTGCATCATTTTGCATATATTTATCATTTGCATCATTTGTTTTTAATTTTCATTCGGTTTTTTTTCATAATTCTGTTTTTTATTAGCACACTCAGCTCTCTCACAGCTGAACTTTGAGCTTTTAGCAGTAGTTAACAGTTGTATGTTAGACGATTGCATTGCATGTTAAATATTGTTGTTGTTAATGTTGTTGTTGTTCACGCTTTGCCACATTTATCTACTAATAATGCATTTCATATATATGTAAATATATTTTTCATTCTTTTAATTTGCTTTATGCTGTTAATTTTTTTGAGAAGACCCAATTGACTCTGACGTAACGCACACAGGCTTACAGAAAAGCTCTATACACACACACACAAACCACAAACCACACTCCTCATCTAACGACCTCCGTTGTTTGTTTGAATTTTATTGCTCCTGCGGCTCTAACCATTGGGAAGGCGTTCATTTAAGAGTTCGGCGCCAGCTTGGCAAACAACCGTTTGTTTTCCTTTTTTCTTTTGCTCTCCTTGTTTGCCATTGTTGTTTAACTTGCCTGCATATTTTATAGGTAGTAGTATACTAAATGGGCGCGTAGGTCAGTTAACTTAACTTTTTCGAGTCCATTACAAATTGCTAAATTACTTTTTGCCAGGTGCTCTCTCTCTCTCTCTCTCATTCCTATCTCTTTATGTTGCCCCATTTCTAGGTTTTGTTTTTTGTTCGCTGTTTTTTTTTTTTTATGTAACTCTCAAATCGATTGCAAACACGTAACAGTAAGAACCTGCCAAGCTATAATATAGACAGGAAATTACGTTGTTGACGTTCTCATCCTCCACACACACTCTCTCTCTCTCTCTCACTCTCTTTTCATTTCTCTTATATTTGTGTGACGTTTGCTATGTGTCCCCGTCGGCAGCGGATTTCTAGGCATATAGCGTGACATTTCCTTTATTTGATTTTGTCGTCCTACACCTGTTTTTTCCGACATGCACCCGCACCCCCTCGCCATCTCTCTTTCGGCACAGCCATATTTGAATAATCTCACTTGCGCGCTGCAATTTGAACGGACGACCTGAAAGATCCTTGAATTTATTGATAACTTATGCTAAAAACAAAATATATAAAGCCCATATTGGCCAAATTGCAATTGCAATATTTGCCAACAATCTTTGCTTGGGTCAAGCCGGAATCTTCATGTTCTACTAGTTAGTATATACTAAATTGCACCCATTTGTTGTTGCTGTTGACCTGACAACGGTTGCCCTGGCGACCTGCCAAACTATCGATATTAGCGACAATACACGGCGAGAAAGTTTCGAATAAAAATTGTTATATTCAACATATATACAGAATGTCATTTCTCTTATCATGTATGTATGTTTCTCTCAGTGTAGCCATGTTCACCTTCTTGACTTGAGCTGGCTTTCTTTCAACTGTAATTTTACTAATCTTTATATTTCGCATGCTATTGTAATTATAAATAATTTCCCATAAATGGCATCTAACAGTTGTTTGCGGCAATTATCGGAATTGGCATTGAAGCAAACCCACAGGCTTGGCCTAGTTGTATATCCATATATATATAAATCGTCTACAATTACATATAAGCAAATGGGTTTTTTTACATCCTCTTGCAAGTCATTTCTTCATGGGGTGGCTCATAAAGTGTCTCAACTTGAGGCTTGGGCAAAGTTAAGTTTGCTAGGCCAGGTCAAGATGTCACTAAGTTTGACTAACTGATTTTTTTTTTCATAAAAGTGGGGAAAAGAAAACGGCTGTACAAGACTTGACTAAAATCAGTTTATTTATTAATTAAGTTTTTACTGAGCGAAATCACAAATGATAAGCGCAAAACTGTAGGGTAAAAAAATACAAGTACTTATATGTATAAGTACCTTTTGGCTTATATAAGAGTGAAAGGGCTATTAACAGGTGTCATGTTTAACAGCGTAATGTCAAATGTACGATCTAAAAAAAAGTATAAGAAGTGGAAGCAAAAATGTTGCTTAGGATACTGTTCACATATTCGTAGGGTATCTTTTAGTAGGTCATTGATATATTTTGTATGATGATTAGTTTATTTATCAAGACGGTAGCACGAAGCGAATCAACGTTTTGTGTTCATTATTTGTGTTGCTTTAATCTACGTTTCGTTATGGAAAAAGTTTACATTTTCTTTATTGCTATTATTTCAAATTTATGCAGTAAACTAAGCGCAGCACAATGAGAAATAATGCGTCGTTTGTTTAGCATAATAAACAAATATAAAACTTTCAACTAAAATAAAATATATCATCCTAAATTTATTCAGCTTTAGAAGCTTTTGAATAGTTATCCAGCTCTTTTATACTATGGTTTGACTGAACTTGCCAAAACATGACATTGCCTATTTATTATTATTTTTGTTGTATAGGTATGACGCAAAAGGGTGGAAAAAAGTTTTTTTATAGTACATATTTATTTTTCCCTGTTCTAGTAATCCCATATCTATAAAGTTTACGTCATTGTTGAAGTTTTTGATTGGCTTTTATATTTTATTTGTTTATTTTTAATGTGTTTTAAATTTTGGTGACGCACTCACATATAATCAGCGTCGCGCTGAAGTGCAAAACTGCTGTGTGAAATTCCCCATTTGTTGGACAGAAAGCTTTTTGTATGAGAAACCCTTAAACAAGCCGCAGAGCTCGCCGCATAGAACTGAAAACTGGAACTGGGTTAATGTAATGTACATTGTACGTGTGTGTGTGAGAGAGAACTGCGCTAGCCTGCAGCATGAATGCGAGTGTGTATGTGTGTGTGTGTGTGTGTGCGGCTTGGTTTGGCCTGCATATCTTATTTCAAGTACGAACTTTGACGCCGCACTACAACTTTTTATACCCTTGTTGCAGTTGTTGTTGCTGCTTCTGCTGCTGCTGCTTTATGCACTAACTAACCCAAAATTAATGAGGTGTATGCTTGTGTCATTCGTAATGTATTCATTATGCTCTTCACACACAACGAGAGTATTATACAATTTATCACAGTATATCACATTTGAGCCGGAAAAGTACGTAACATTTATTTTAATAAGAACATAACACATTTCTAATGCCATTCGCAACAGTTGGTGTAATACTAACATAATCATGTTAATAACAGAGAAACTAACTAAATGATGTGTTGTGTGTGTGAAGGGTATACATATATATGTATAACGGAATCGTCATAGCGTGTTCAGCTTTAAATGATTTTCTTTGAGACTTAAGATTATAATTTATTAAATTTTTTCTTCGTTTATTTAATTTATGTTTGTTGTGCCTGCTGCTGCTGCTGCTCCTACTACTGATGAATGGAATATATATTATAATACATATGTGCATATCACACTATAAATATTGAACGTATTTATTTGCTGTGCCTGCTGACGAATCACATGACAAAACCAAAACAAACGAATGCATTTTAATTATTATTTGACACACAACAAAAAAAAAACAATACACACTCACACGCACAAATTGCATGCACTTGCAATGCTCACTCACACCAAAAAACACATGTACAACAACTACACAGACTTCGCACTGAAAGTTTAAGCAAGCTGAGTATAGTGTGAGAGTCAGAGAATGTGACAGACCCAATCTCATATGTAATTACAAAGAGAGTTCTCAAAGACAACAACAAAGAAAGTAAGCAAATACAAAATTTTATATATAAAATAAAAATGCCGCAGTCAGAGGGCGGCTATGTGTCGCTGCCAGCGATGAATGGGAATGGCAGCGCCATCTATCAATCCACCACAGAACCACAGTCATCATCGCCCACCTCTGTCTTTGAGAGTGTTAAGCGTGCCATCGGTCAGGCGATCAAATCGACGCCAGCCGATAACGAAGAGCTCGTGCGCACGGATCGGCCGGTTGTCATAATTGGTGGTGGTGCCAGGTAAGTGATAGAAGACGAAGAAGAGCACTTTTAAACGTTTTTATTACTCCATTCTTATACTTAATTGCTGTATTCTTGATGTTTCTTGTCCTTGTTTGTCTTTCACCGCAAATTCATAAGTTTATATTTATAGTTTGTTTTTTTGTACACCAAACTTTATTTACGTTATGCATGTGCGTGAGAGCTTTTTGCATTTGTGTTCCGTTATGATTTCGAGCTAAAAGTGAACAAAGTGTATATAAATACATACTTATGTATATAGCTTACATTTGCTCACTTTTCCGCTCGCTGTCTCAGTTACATCACCAATTCGACATCACAACACGGCAGCAACTTTCTTTACATGTGTTAGACCTGTCTCAAGGTCAGCAGCCCAACTGCAGTTTTGTCAATATCCAGTGACAAGACTTGATAATCCGACGACAACAAACCACAATTTAGTCAACTATTAACTGTGCTCCATTTCTGTGCTATTTCTGTCCGTGGAAGCTAAGTACTTGTTCCTTACAATTGTTATTATTTATGTTGATTAACAGCCACTCTCTCTCTCTCTCTCTCTCTCATCGTCAAATGCTTTAATTAACATTTCCGTTAGAATCGCCCACTCAGATTTGCAGTCCGACTCAATTAATGCATAAATACATATGTTTGTCTCTGTATGCGACTAAAGCTCATCAAAGATTAAAGCTGTGCTTATACAAACATCTTCTTCAGTCATTGCACTTTTTGCTGTGCAGCATTTTTCGAGCTCTGAGTGGGTTTGACCAGTCCTAACCGGTTAGTTGGTGACCATACGCGATTGGCGCCGTGCGCTTAAAATAATAATACTTACGCGAATGCAAATAAACAGCTGAAGAAAGCAAATAATACCAAAGACAAAAACAACGTGCTGATTAACGGTATACCAAAACCCGCCTTATACTTCACCCCCACTCTGTGTATGCTAAGTGCGATGCGTGTTATCTTGTAAAGTTTAGTTTGCTTTGTAAGATTTTGTAAGGCGAAGTTCTAAATCAGTTAATGACATGTAAAGTTGCCAACTTTCATTTAAAATTTGATCCTTGCAAGTCGTTATAAGGATAAAAGCATATCTTGTCTAGGGAAACCCAATTGTATTACTGTCCTTCCCTTAAGTAAACCAGCTAATCGAGTTTCGAGCGTGCTACAACAAAAATTATGTACAAATTAGAGCTTACCTATTGTGTTAACATAAACAGAGCAAATTGAGTTAGTTTACGAGGGGGGCTTTTGGGTGAAAGCTCATATTTCTGGCGCCAGTTTTTCGGTGTTTGTCGACATTTACCCCCGAATGACATTGCGTGACTCATTTATTTAGGTTTTGACGTAACAGTTTGTCGGTCTAGTCAAGCACTAAAGTACAGCAAATTTTCATTCTCATCATACATCATTCACAGACTTTCGATTCTTTACATCATTCAATTTCATTTCAATCAACATTCTCCACATCAGCAGCCTAAACTCAATCAAACTCTTTCTCTCTCTATCCCCTTTTCCTATTGAAAATCACTTGCTCAAATCTCAATACACTTAAAAAAAAACCAAAACAATGTAATTCGCAAACGTACATCAATTATAAACATGCACACTTAGTGTGTATTTAGTTACAAAAAAGAAAAGAAAAGAAATATAAAATTCTTCGATTTTTTTTAAGGAAAAAGAAGAAAAAGAAAAAAATCGGAGAATATGAAAAAGAGTTTTGAGTTGTTAATTTGTATTTAAAGTAAGAAATAAGCCGAATTGCCTCTCGAATTTTGTTTGTGTTTTCGGTTTTTTGCTTGCATGCTCATAGTATTTATTTCAGAGACCGCGACAAAACTAGTAAGACACTGAACACCAAGATGCCATCAGCACCAACACACACTGCCGAGGAGGCACATCTGCTTGGGTAAGCCAAAAAAAAAACAACAACAACCAAAACAACAACAACCAAAATCGAAGTTATCCCAATGCCAAATGTCCCCAAATCAAAATCATGTGTAAGATATTTATCTATTATATAAGTCGCGTTATTATGAAACAGCTACACCCCCGCCCCACCGCCCCTCACTTAACAACACTCTACACAAAAAAAGTTGTATTTTATTTTTTGTTTTGTACTTTTAAATCACTTTAGATTTGTTTGGCAAATATATATAAAACTTTTTGTAAGTACTTTTGCATAGCGAGAACATTTTTTTAAGTTTGACAAACCTAACAAAGAAACGCATCCGCCCGCCCGCCCGTCTTTCTCTCAAATGTTGAATGTTGAACCAAATAATAATATTATATTAACATTATACCATAATATATCTAAGTATATAATTTGTACAAAGCCTGAGTTTGTTTTTTTTTCTGTTTTAATGCAACTTGTAAAATCTAGTTACTTAGCCTTTTGAACGCGTAATGAGTTTAAAACAAATCACAAACACATATCTCTTTTGTAGCCTTAGAGCCTTGAATTAACTTAATTACAACTCATAAGATATAGAACAACAAATCATCAATGAATCAGCTGCCCGCCGGATGCAAGTTTATGAGAGTGACCCACTATTAAAATAAAAAAACCAAACACAGAAATATAGTTTAAATTTAAGCACCCCTTTGAGCATATTTTAATTAACCTGCATTTTCTCTATCATTCTATCTCCTTCTCTCTCTCTCGATATAGCACTATGCCCGTTGATCCAATGGATGACATCGAACTGCGCTCGGTGCAGCTGCAATTTCCCAATGCACGCGGCTCCATACTGGAGGCCTGCGAACAGCGACGTGTGCCCACAGACAAGGGTGACATACATGTTGCCATACAGGGCGACACCTCCAAACCGGCCATAGTGACCTACCACGATTTGGGACTCAACTGTAAGTGCTCTATACTTAACTTAATTGAGGCCAACAATGATGAATAATAAATGTGGGACAAATCGTAACTTTTTGACTTTTGAACAGATGCGACCAGTTTTGCTGGCTTCTTCAATTATCCTGTCATGCGCGGTTTGTTGGAGAACTTTTGTGTGTATCATGTAACGGCACCCGGCCAGGAGGAGGGTGCGCCTACATTGCCAGAGGAGTAAGTTTGAGAGATTAAAAGCCAAGTTATAAACCAATTCTCATTAACTTTCGTTTTAGCTATGTTTATCCAACAATGGATGATCTGGCCGCACAGTTGCTGTTTGTGCTGTCGCATTTTGGACTTAAGTCGGTGATTGGCTTTGGCGTTGGTGCTGGCGCCAATATTCTGGCACGTTTCGCCCATGGGCATCCGATAAGGTGGGCGCCCTGTGCCTAATCAACTGTGTGTCGACACAATCGGGCTGGATTGAGTGGGGCTATCAGAGTTTCAATGCGCGTTTCTTGCGCACCAAGGGCATGACACAGGGTGTCATCGATTATTTGATGTGGCATCATTTCGGCCGCAATCCGGAGGAGCGCAATCATGATCTGGTGCAGATGTACAAGCAGCACTTTGAGCGTGGCGTCAATCCAACCAATTTGGCCATGTTGATCAATGCGTATATACATCGCAATGATTTGCATTTGGCGCGCACACCGCCTGGCACACCTGGTGCTGAGACGGCAGCGACTACACTGAAGATGCCCGTTATAAATATAACAGGTTCGCTGTCACCACACGTGGATGATACGGTGACATTCAATGGTCGCTTGGATCCAACAAACTCGTCCTGGATGAAGGTTCAATTCGAATACTTTGATATGATTTTCCAAAAAAATATACTTTCTTTGTTTTTTATTGTAGATCTCTGATTGCGCCATGGTGCTGGAGGAGCAACCGGCTAAGTTGGCTGAAGCCTTTCGGCTGTTCTTGCAGGGCGAGGGCTACGGTAAGTGTTAGAAAACACCGCACACACTACTGAACAACTGAACCTCAACCCTCAACAACCTATAAATAATTATATATCTGCTACAACAAAAATCTACAACTACTATATCTAATACTAATACCACCAACTGCTACCTACTACTACAACAACAACAATAGTCAAATTTCAAGTACCACCCTTAAATTGGAATACATTCGAATGAGCAAAACAGTAACTAGTTCAGTTCAGTTCAGTTCAATGCAATGCAGTATTTCCGATCAATCAAGACTGTCTGATCAACATTCACAATCACAATCAATAATGCCGCTGAAGCCTCCCAATAGAGAAAGACTACAAAAAACACCACGTGTTAATTTCACCAAAAACACACACACTAGTGCATAGACTATATAGCGAGTAACACTAAAGTCGCCTTTTTTCCCTCCCCACTAACTTAACTAATAAAACTTAGTTTAAAGCCTGAGATGTTTGCATTTTAAAGAACAAATGAGTTACGAAGAAAAATATGCTTTTCAACCGCTTTTCAAGAACTCGAAACAAAAATCGTATTGTTCAAAATTTGATATAAGTATTATAAATTGGCATAAATGCAAAATGGAAAACCAAAGAAAAATTGTTAGAAAATTATTTGTATGCATTAAAATAAAAGAAAATAAACTTATTTGAAAACAAAAGTTGTTGGAAATCAAGCGTTTACTTTTTCTACTTAAAGAACACTCCCTTTTTAGTTAGTTTGTTAGCCAGGTCGTTTCTGCAGTTAGTTCAGAACCTCACACAAGTACAGCAAAATTCTAAGACCAAATTTCAATTCCTCCCCCCCAAAACAAAACCAAACCCAAATGCATCTTTCGTATCGAAATACATGGAAAAAAAATATTTCAATATGTTCATTACTTTGTTTTTTCATTTCTTTTTCCTTTCTCCAAACTGCTTGTTTTTTGCTAAACAACAACAACATACAAACAACAAAAACAACAACAATATAAAACAAAAAACATCCTCTGCCTCCTTAACACCCCCCTCTCTCTCTATCTCTTTTAAAAACCACGACACGCATTTTCAAAAATACACTTACGAAATATATATAAAAACGCCTGGCCGACCATCCTCGCCTGCCTCTCTCTCTCTCTTTCTCGTCATGCATCCATCAAAAAAAATTATAAAAATAATAAACCATTTATGCACATGACCTTGGGCGCCGAAACTTAACCATACAAATAAAATATTCGACGTTATCGAATTTGCTGCATATGAATAAAATTCGATTTTCGGAATTATTCTTTTTGTTTTCTCAAAACATGAATTCTCTGAATTATTTATGTAATGCAACAACTAATGCAAATCTATGCGCAACAATAATAAACTATATTATATATGGTATGTATATTTGTACACACACACATACACACCTACACGCATATGTAAACAATCTGAACAACAACAAAATAGTCTCCGAGAAACCACAGTAGAAAATGGCAAACTTAGTTGAAATGCATTTAGCTAATTAAAATTAATACAATAATTCTTATAACAAGTAGTAAAAGCTTAAAACTTACACCGAAAACAATAATAATAAACTGTTTGACATTCGCTTGTAAATGTATTGACGAGCTTGCCAGTTACAATATGGATGAATTTTATGATGAAAAAGCAGCAGCTCAATCTCCTCCTTCTACTAACTTGGCTGACACTCGACTCTTTCTTTTGCTTCGTAGTATTTCATTTATTTCCTGCACTTATTTCAACATATACGTAAAAACCAACACATAATTTATTTGATGTTTTATTTGTTTTTTTTATTTACACGCTAAAAATCAAAAAAAAAAAATCATAATTGAAATGATTAAAAACCGTTAAATTGCTAATTGCGTAGCTGTTGGCACCCTGCAAAAGTTAGGACGCAAAACCTCAACGGCCAGTCGGAGCAGTTCCACGCAAATTGAGCTTTGCGTGCAATGAGCGCCGTGAGCAATGAGAGCCGCTCATATTGGAGTTGGAATGGGCGTGGGCGTGAGCGTGTGAGCGAGAGCGCAATCAAACGTGTGAAAGTATGTTGGAAGCGAAACAGTTACAGAGATGAAAGCACAGCACGCTGAGAACAAAACACACACATACATATACAAACTCACACACGCATATAGAAACAGCAACAAGTTGGCGCTTTTTGTTTTGTATGCATTTTATATTTATTTACTGTGACTGTCGTTCGCTTATTGTGTGTGTATTATGTTATACATATGTTTTTATTATGTTTAGTTATTACGTTTTACGTATGTATTAGTTCGAGATGTATTAATGTAAGTTGAAATTGTTATATTATATCGACGGCAAATGCAGTTGTTAAACGAATCAAAAATAAACATTTATTATACATATTATTTTATATTTGTATCATTTGATTTCCAATTGGGCGCTCGTTGCTTAAATTCACACTCACACGTAAACTCTTATACTGAGCAACACACAGGCAAGGCGTATGCAATGTGTTAAAGCAATAAGTTTATTTATACATACAATATACCTTAACATACATACGTATACAAATATACATACATACACGGCAATGCAATATACAAAACCAAAAGTAAAAATTATCAATATACAATAATATATATAAAAAGCTATGCAAAAAAAAACATTTTAAAAAAATTATCACAAACTGTAAGCTTTTGTTGTGTATTTGAATTCTAAATAAAAAACCAAGTCAACGATTCAAAAAATACAAAAAATTTCAAATCATTTGAGTTGAGCACAAAGAGCAAATTCGCTTTTTCTCTCTCACTCTATTCCTTCTCTGCCTTTATCCGTTAAGTATAGTTATCTGGTTTCCGAGTCTCTGTCTTTTCACAGCAGCCGACAGAAGATGGCGCCCCCACACTCACCAATCAATCAAGTGCATGCAGCGCGCTCTCTCTCTTGTCTCTCTGTCTCTGTCATCATCAACAACATTATTCATAAACGCCTCGTCATCATCAATCAAAAGCTCATCAGCAGCTAGAACAACAAGAACAATAAAAACCAACTACAACAACAACAGCAACAAATCGCAGCAACATCCAGTGATAAACAATGGCCAAAAGCAACATCATCAATGCACCCACACTCACACACACATATGCATACATAAAATACACGCAAAACACATACACAAAAAAAAAAACAAACAGCAAATCCTTATAGAAAGTGTAAAGAACACCCATCAATAAAAATAAAAATAAGAACAAGAACAAAAAAAAAAAACTATTGCTCTTCTACAAAAAAACATGCTCAAAAGTAACGTAACGTAAATAACAAAAGCCAAACTACTACTACCTTCCCCCCTCCACAACAAAATATATATATCTATATATATGTTTATATATATACATATGTATATGTACAACAACATCAACAACGACACATCAACAACAACAATAGCAACGCCACTGTCTACGCCAGCTAGCTCTCCATGCGGCACCAAATATCACACCTACTCATCGATATTCTTCGCCAATTTTCGTGAAGAGCAACTGCTGGCTGCCCATGAACGAGAGAGCGACCGTCAGCGTCAGCTGAGCTTACGCGTCGGCAATCGACTGCGAGAGACGGCCATCAATTGCAGCACCAGCAGCAGCAGTGGTGACAACAACAATGCAAGCGAATTGACAAACGATGAGGATCTGGATGCAGAGAATGGAAATGGTAATGGGAATCGCGCATATGTCACAACTGATACATCCGGTACGCTCTATTTTGGCACACAAAGCAACAAGATACGCATCACTGAGAATCCACTGCCCGAGCCAATAAGCTCTTAGATTGTTAAACAAAAAACAAAATCGTACTCTTATACAAGCAAAACACACAAACAAACACATAGCCAAAAGAGGGATTGAGACGAATGGGACACATACAAACACACACTGTTATTGTTGTTATCTAAATACGTTATAAAAAAAATACCAAAAACACACAGTACACAGCAAGCAGCAGCAGCAGCAGCAGTAACCGCGCAGTAGCAGCAACAGCCTCAGACGCCAACTCAAGCAAAGCTTTAGCCCCGCGAGCAACAGCGACTGCGTGACCAGAGCAGCTAAGCGCCGCCTGAAAGTAGACTTTAGCCCGAGCCGTGCTCTAAGAGAGACAAATTGAAAACGAAAAACTAAAAAAAACATAGAAAGTATAAAAGAATTGAGATTTAACGAAAACACCGCTACCTTAAACGAAATATGTTTTTAAGTTTCTTAAAAACAATATACAAGTGAATTAAATATTATACTTAGTAAATGAAAATGCCGTTCGATTTTTTCTAGTTTCTGTTTTATCAAATGATAACTAAAATTAAACAAAACAAAATGATCAAATATTGCAGAGTAATATTGAAATATTTGTAATTTACACTTTGTGCCTGAGCGTAACATATGCAAATACACACATAGATACTTACATATTACCTATGTATGTATATATATATATATATATCAGCAGCATATTAGTTGTCGGTTTTTTAGTTAAAACAACCTTATTATCAAATATACAAAATAGAAAAAAGCAACAAAATCTAAGTACTTTATGCAAGGTTAATTTTTATTAGACTATTATGCAATAAAAATAGGTGTATTTTTTGGATGCGACATATTTTATGATGAGCTTGCTTAGTTGTTGTGACAAAATACAAAATACATAAAAATTAAAACACAAAATAATTACAAGCTTAATGTTTCAAAAAAACAAAAACAAAAAGGAAAACCAAATTAAATAAAACATTAACTTATTCCCAAGAGCAAAGCAAAATAAAATAATACTACAAAATAAAAACAAAACACAATGTAGCATATCAAAACCAAAGCTCTCAAAATTACATATACATAATAAATATTAAAATAGTTATTAAAAATAAATAATTGAAAATTCATAATGAATTGCATAAATACAAAAACAGAAACGCATCAAGGCAAATAAGGTTCAAATACAAATTTAAAAAAGAAAATATATATATAAATAAAAAAATACCACACAACAGATTCACACAGATAAATACTGACAAACTTTTGCAAATAACTTCAAATTCAATTTAATAAAAGTTTTAGAAGCTTGAAACTATTTGCTCAAATGTGTTTTGATTATAATTCTAATTTTTACTACAGCTACTTCGGCTGTATTAGTTCCCTCAACATACGGAATGTTGCCTCACGTTCCTGCCGCATTATTTGCGACAATTCGTGCAGAAATTGTTTCTGCATATCGCTCTGCTGTTGCAGGAATCTTTCATGCGAGTCTTTCAGCGTGGAGATGAGCTCCTTTTGACCCTCACTGATGCTCGTTAGCACCTCCAATGGCGTTAGCTCTCTGGCCATCTCAAATGTATCTTCAAAATCCTCACTCTCGGCTGCGGCACGCATTAAATCACAGCTAGAGTCAGAGCTGCTGGCTTCGTTATCACTTTCAAGTGGCGGCGCCTGTACAGGCTTTGCAGGCGTTGCTTTAACTTTGGAGTCATTGGCATCTGCTCTTGTTTTGGGCAAATGCTTCTTTTGCATCAGTTCGTTCAACATTTCAAAGTGACGCGACAACATTCGTACATTATGCAACCCATTCTTTTGGACCTCACCATAGCGACGTAGCAACAGGCGCCACTTGTTGCGCAACTGATGTGCTGTGCGTTGATACGATTGTTTGCCCATTATGTTGGATATGTAGGCGAGGGTCTTGAAGTTGCGTTTCTTGGAGCCGTCCAGCGCACGAAAGAGATTATGTTGCTTGATGATAGATAGAAATGCGTCCACTTCATGATCTGTCCAAAAATAGGTATCCGTATCGCCTGAGCAACAATAACGTTTAACATTTTATAATAAAATATACATTATCAACTTACGTTTGCGTTGATTGGATTCTGCCTCATCTTCGTCACTGCAAATGTAATCGCTTTCGGAGGCGCTGCTAAAGTTTGACTCAATATCGGCGCTTGGTTTCTTGGCAGGATTTAGCAGCTGATGCATTGCCTCATAGTGTTCAAAGGTCTCACCACCTGCTTTGACCTTATTGTATTGGCGTCTGAGATGCTGGAATTTGATGCGTAACTTTTCGGGACCTTTCTCAAATGATCGCTTGGCCATCTCTTTGGAGAGTAGTCTAAAGATCTTGGCATTTCGTTTGCGCAACAACGCCGACTCCAGTCCCATGTGCTTGATAATGTCCAGGAATACATCCACTTCGCCCTCCGCCCATTTAACGCGCACATTCGTGGGTATGGCTGCATTATCACAAGCACCCGCAAACAATATAAGAGATTTAAGTCAACATGTTGTTTAGAAGGAAAAAAGCATTACCTTCGGATTCACTTTTTGTTTCTCTAGCGGCGACATCATGCTCCTCCTCCTCCTCGCTCTCATTTAAATCGCTTTCTAGCTCTCCGCCGCTGCTTTCGGCATGCTGCTCTGTTCCATTAAGCAGAGCGTGCATATCATCGTAGTACTCGAAACTTTCGCCTCCCCTTTTCGCCTTGGCATATTGCCTGCGCAGCTGATGATATTTGATTCGCAGCTGATCGGGTCGCTTGATAAAGTTATGCTTGGCCATTTCTCTCGAAATCAGCTTAAAGACTTGGGCATTTCGGGGGCGCAGAAGCGCCGTCTTAAGCTTTAAGCTAGTGATTATTTTAAGGAATGCTTCTACCTCACCATCTGCCCATTTGCAACGCCACAATCGCATGGCAACAGAATCCAGCGAGTGATTTGTTTTGTCGCCATTAACTATGAGATATATAAAGGTTATTATAGCCTTTAATGAAAATCACTTTATTTCCTTACATTTCAGTGTGTGTGAATGTTTTTGCTCCACTTCAATATGCTCCTCTTGCGGCACTTCTTCTTCGTACTCCTCCTGTTCAGCTTCCTGTTCCTGGGACAATTCATCGCCAAACAAATATTTAAGATTGGTAAAGTAATGGCAAGAACGATCGCTAAGGACTGCCGATAGGTAATCCGCTCTCAATTTCTTATATTTTTCGCGCAGCTCGGATATGCTTCGACTGCCGTTATGGTCCGTTTTGCTCTCAGCCATTTGGCTAGCGACATAGTGCCAGTCCAAATCGCGCATTGTGACGGATCCGTTTAGTTCTTTGACGGATTGAAGTATTGAGAAAAATCGTAACGTTTCGTCCACGTGCCAGCCGTCGCTCTCCAAAGTGCTCATTTTATCAAATGTTTGTTTGCTAATATATTTTAATCGCTTTCAATACTTTGCCCAAACGCCGAGAACAGAATGAACGCAACTAGTTCCATTGTTCTTATTTTGTTCAGTTTAACAGTTCGCGCCCGCTCAGCTGTTCTTCTGTGTTTGGAACTTTGGTTAACATTAACAGTGGCATAACATTAACTTGGCAAATTTTTATTTATATAATTTGATTATTTTAGATATGTTAAAGTTATAACATTGTTAAACAGTTTTTAACAGCAATAAGAATCAAGCATATTATTTAATTTTTTCCACACTTTTGTCCTTTTCTTCACATTTTGTGCCAAATGTTTCAAATTATTCCTTTACAGGTTGGTCACACTTTTTTCTTTCGATGGCTGGTCACCTTATTATATTTTTAGTATTTGCCACTTTTTACACTTACTTTGTTGGTCAGTTTTTAACAGCAAATATAATCAAGCATGTTGTTTAATATATTTATAAATGGCAGACAATTTGATTGAAGAACAACACTCACTCTCACTGTTATTTTGAACTCATATTTGAACAGTAAAATAATTGCGCCACTTCCTATCGACCAACCGCTTTTGCTGTTATCGATCAAATGTAAGCAAACGCAGTGCGGTAATTAAGAGTTTCTTCGACACAATCACACAGTCTTTAACTGACGGTTGTTTGACGCTGACGCTACGTCCGTATCGGTGTTCGGTGTTTTGTTAAGTAAACAAGTTGAAAGCCATACGAAAATAAAGCAAAAGTCAAAAGCTTATTGTGTTTAACGCAAAGAAAAGAAAGAATACAAAAACGAATTCGCGAACACTGTGGCAGTAATTCGCGTGCGTAGTTAACTATCATTACAGCCAGCAACAACAAAACCGCCAGTGCGATAAAAGTGGTTTTTTGTTTGTTTGTTGTTATTGGCCCATAACACAAAGTTTGTTTTACCCCTCCTATCACCCCTACTTGATCGTTGACCGTTCGTTCGGTTCAGTTTCGGCCCTGTTACCGCGATCGCGGCGATTGTTTTTATTGCCATTTGTATATTGTATTACTTATATGATATTATTCCCGTGAATTGGTCGCAACGTTTATTTATTTTTGTTATTTCGACACAAAACCGTTTTTCTGTTGATATTTTTCTGCTGAGACCATCGAAAACTTACAAAAAATAATCATACCGAAATTCTCGGATTTCGCGCAACGTTATTTGGATCGTGGAAGCTTCGCTTTCGAAATGGAGTTTGGATACGCTTGAATAGATCCACAAATGCCTCTCTCCTTCACCCTTTGGATACGCTCATTACTTTGTTCCGCGAAGTTTACATAAACTTGAAAAGGCAACAAACAAATCGCTTGCATGTGTGCGAATTTCGTACAAAAACGTTTTAAATCCATAAAACCGTTCTCATATTTATGCGACTAATGACTTAATCAAAATAATCAAATCGCGTGTTGGATACGACATCCTGCAAACCACCCCGCCCCACCGAATCTCGGGATTATCTGCAGAAAGTGCGAGAGTGAGAGGGAGAGAAAAGAGCGTAGCAAAATGTCTATGCTGCAAATATTTTATTTTGGAGCTGTCATACTGCTGATCTACAGCATTAACTTGGTCAACGCATCGGCAACGGCCAATGCCGGCTATGTTGATCATGGCGATACGAAAGGTAAGCAATTTCACAATAAACATTAACTGCGCCAATTCTGCGTAAAGACACACATATACAGCTTTTACAAGTGATGTTCTTGTACTGGGATATAGCCAATAGATATGGATTTATCAAGCATAGAAAAAATAAGTTTCCCCAGTTTAAACTAAACCAAAATATAACCTTTGTAACTTGATGTAAATATAACAATTTCTATATCTTTAAGGATAAGTATAAACTATTTCTTTCATCATATATCTATAGATATAAAATAAACTAATTTCATATTATCAACAAAACTTCTAATCTTCGATTTTAAATTACAAATAAACAAAATAAACAAAATTTTCTTGTCCTAGCACCATTAGTTTCCCAGTTCAATAAGGTTACTACAGGGTATATCAAAGACAACCATAATCTCAGTAGGGAAATAAGATTACAGGGAGACAGATAGACAGACACCCAAGACAATCGTTTGGACATCATCCATCAACGTTTTCTTCATCTTGGTTTTTGTTGTTTTGGTTCTTGATAAAAGAGATTCAATTCATTCAGATTGAAGGTGGAGGAAGTGTATCTTCATATATGTATGAATGTATGTATGTATGTATGTATGAATCGTACATCTGTTCATTCAACGACGGCTGCTGCTGCTCTTTCAGTATTTCAGTTATAGTTTTGCCCTTTGTGAACAGGTTTCCAGCCGCAACAGATTTCCCATGGCAAACAAGGAGCCAGAAGTAGAAGTACAGAGAACAGTTTCTACCTGTTGTTTGTGCTGTGTTTGGTTTTACTTTTACCTTTATCATATGCATTTACCTGTCTCTCTGCATGGCCAGGTAGCTGGCCCATAAAGCATCTCTCTTGCTTGCTCCCTCTCTCTCTGTCTTTTTGTATTTCGAACAAATGTATGAATGAAGTACAGATACGACTGAACAGATATTGCGTATCTCCTTCGCTCTCTCTCTTTCTCTCTCTTTGCTCTACTACTCTCCTCTACCACTCTCGCGTTACTCGCGCAGGATTTGCTTGGCCAAATTTGAACATTTTCTATTCCATTTGCAAGTTGGTTTATTTTTTATTTAATTTTGACTTTGCAAAGGGCAACACTAGCTTTGCCCCCTCTTACGCTCCCCCTCTCCCCCACACCATGTAAAGTGTGCAAAAAACTACACAATATAAGCCAAATAACCTGTTTTTTGGCTCTGTCTCTGACTCTGGTCTCGTTACGTTTACTTTTTTTTTGCTGAATGTCTTTTTTTTTTCTTCTTGCAAAAACAAAATCCACATGCATCGTCGCTCTTCGCTTTTGCAGCTATCTCACTCTAACAGACGTTGCGCCTGCGCAAGGTATCTCGTATCGTTGTTGTTGTTGTTGTGTTTGTACAGACTTCCTACCACCTGCCTCCCTTGCCATGCCTTGCCTCGTCTCTCCACGCTCTTTGTCTTTGCCAACTTTTATACGCATCTGAACCGTGAGATTTTATTTCATGCAAAAAAGTAGAAGTACTTGGACGCTTGTTGTTGTCTCTGCTGTTGTTGCTGGCAACAACTTGCAGGTGTTTTGTACACACACACACACACACACACACACATTGCACATGCTTTTGCTAAAAACCCATAAGAAACACAAAAACAGCAGCAACAAGGAAACCAGCTTATAAATTATCAGTTCAGTTCAGTTCAGTTTTTAAGGCTGTATTTATTTTAAATATTTTTTTTTATGCATTATTGAGAATACTTTTTTTTTAAAAGCATGGCAGTGGAATACTTTGTTATTCCGATTTTTCATTCCTGTAGGTAATTATAAATACGGATGTGGCAGATTCTCTCTAGAAAGAATAGAAAACAAACTCTATTTGAGAAACAAACTCTTAAGAAATCGACCTAAATAAAGAAATACTCTATTTATGTTAAGAAAATATTCCAGATTTCAACAATTTCATTCCTTAAATCATCAATCAAGTTTAAAATGTGAAATTCTAAGCACAAAATCCTTCAAATAACAACACGGTGTTTCATAATAATTGCCAATAGCTCGTTCATTTTAATTTCAACACTTTAAGCAATCAAAGGTTTACTGATTTATGGCTTAATCTCTATTACTAACGGTTTAAGCAAATCTACTATGTTTGCGCACTTTGTTAACTTTGATAAACCTCGTATCAGTACGTGCTTAAACCCAATGAAATGCTACATAGAACTTTGATCCCAAAGTTTCAATAGTTCGAAGTGCACTGAGAATGCCAATTGAGCGTGACATCAATCATGAATCAACCTTTGTACAATCTACCATACACATATCGTATAAAGAATATCCATTATAAACAAATAGTCCTAAGACGTATCTCTGTCTCTTATCTGCCGCATTTGATAAGAAATGTACTTGCTTTTATGATAATTAGCACTGCACTGGTTTGCACCAAAAAATAAAAAGTACAAATTTGATATGGGAGATAAGTAAGAAATAGCTGGAAACAAAATAAATGAAATTGTAGACTCAGAAGCACTCATTCAGCTGACGCATAGTTTTTAGTATACTCTTAAGACCCTAAAAACAATGACAAAGTGACGTTAAGTGCTGACCGTTCACTTCCAGTGAAAAGGTACTCGAGACAGACAGACAGACAGGATAGAGCTTAGGAAACGTCTAAGTGGACAGTCAGGATCAAATCACGCGACTTGGGTAAGTACTGGGACTTTCCACAATCATCATCACATGACTGACTTTTGCGTGAGTGAGTGAGGCAGGTAGGAAGAAAACTCAAGAATCGCCCACGTATCAGGCTGCTTTCTTTTTCTCCCTAAAACAATAAAAAAGTATCATATTTCATAAGGATATTCATTGGCGGCGGATGCACACAAAAAACAAGAACAACAACAACAACAAAAAAAGTTCCCATATGCAAGTCCTCAAACATTTTAGCTGGAAAAAATATGTAAAATTATGATTGAGCAACAGCGAGAGAGTGAGAGAGATAGAGAGCGAAAAATACTTGAGAGGAATAGAATGGTAGTATCTAATTATTGAAGAGGGCGCGCGCCCACTTAAGACACTGTACGGTTCTTTTGTATGTTCTTTGTTCCTCTCTCCACTCCGTTCCACTCCATTCCACTCCAGACGATACTTCTAGTATCTTTTAGTATGCACTTCAGGGTTTCTCTCAGTTCATGTCATATGTTACATTATCTTTAGGCTCAGGGTCAAAGCATCTTTGTTCCTCAGACAAGACTATTGTTTCTATAGTATAACGATTCAACGATTCTGTTTTCTCACGTACACGCAAGTAAGTAAGTTGCAGTATGCAAAGTAAGGGCTCTCTCTCCCTCTCTCTCTCTCTCACTCACTTACTTTTGTAATCATAAATAATAATCAATTTCCTGTGTTGTACACGGTGTGTAGAATAAGAAGAAGAAGAAGACGATGATGCTGAAACGTTCAAAAATTGTTTCCCATCGCATCGCATTTATTTCAGTGCCATATGCCGAGTGCAAGTTTTTTTTCTCTATGTTTTCTTGATTTTTTCGGTGAGAAAATGCGATATGAAAACTGACAGGCGAACAGTAAGTACAATGCAATACAACAACAGCAAAATTAAGAGATGAAAAATGTAATGCGAGTAAAGCAGCTGTAGTTTTTAAAAGTGGGAGGAAGTGTTGGGAAAGTACAGTGAATTCCTATAGGCAAGAACATATTTATGATTTTTGGATTCCAAATTATGTTCTAGATATTGAGAATTTCATTCTTAGTTCGAAAAGAGTTCAAAGACATTCAAATCGCTTTTACGCTACCAAACTTATACCCATGAATTCAATAAGAGACTATTTTGTACCTGATTTAAGTTTATAATATCTTAATTCAAGTAAACTTTAACTTCATTCAAAGAAAGTTTTTCTTAGTTTAATATTCGTTGCTCTTAACTATTTATTAGGTAAATCCCTACTTAGTTCAAAGGTTTTCGAACAAAAATGTGAGTTTTCATTTGCGAGAGTTGACTGTAATTTGTTAGAAATTTCTGTAAAATTGGTTGTTTGTTTGTGTTTGGTTTTTGGTTATTTTTGTTTTGTTGGTTCTTGTAACATTTGTGCACATTTGGCTGCTTTATTTGCATTTATTTGTTTACGGTTTGAGAGCAACTGGCGTCCAAATGCACCAATCAGAAGCATCTCTCGTGCTCAATTGATTGCCCTGCAGCCGTGTGTGTTAGCGTGTGTATGTAGCTGAGCGAGGTTAAACGTTGGCCCAATCAACGTGCCCCCATTTGCTGCTGCTGCTGCTGTTTGGCCCCCATGACGCATGCGTTCTTCGCGCCTTTCATGCTACTCAGTTTATTTGTTCGTTCGTTCGTTTGTTCTCTGATTGTTGTTCTTCTTCATCTTGTTGTGCAGTTTTTTGTTTGGCTTATGAGTTGGCCAAATAATAATATTAATAATACGCCAGCAGTGTGCAGCTGTCGCCTTACAATCTCAACGAGTTGCCCTCGCCTTGACTCAACCCCTCTTTCACGTTTTTTTTTTTTTTTGACTTTTGTTAAACATTAAAACGTCTGTCGCCACATTGCAGGCTGTGCAGATAAACACATTGTAATTAGTGAAGGGCTGCTGCAACCATTTGCCTGCTGCATCATCATCATTATCACTTCCCCTACCCCAAACATGATCATCATTCTGATCTTGTTCTTGCAGCGGAGGCGTTTAGCCTCTTTGGCCATATGTCACATTGTAAGCTGAGACTGCAAAGCGCATCGAATTACCATTAAGCCAACTTCAAATACCCCCCATTACCCCCTCCTCTTTTGATTAAAGACCATATTACAAATCTCTCAAGCAGCTTTAATTTATGATCATATTCCAAGCATACATTATTTCGGCTTGGGAAACTTTTCCTTTACCAATTTACATAAGCTAAATAGTAAATTGATATGAAATATGCGTTTTGCTTAAATTTCCATATAATTAATTCACACTTCGTTTGAACATCTTGTTAGATTAATTACTTTAATTGTTTGCTTAAATCTATACAAAAAAACATAACACAATGCCTTTTGATCTTGATTTCTACAAATTTAACAACAACTTAAATCTAGATTTATTTATCCCTTTAATTTGTTCACACACCAGAATTAGCAATAAAATATACAGTTCTTGTTGTTGTTGTTGTTGTTGCCTGTTGTTGTTGGTTTTGTGCCAAGCCGGACGAACGAGAAAGAAAAGAAATGTTTTGAGTTTGTTTTTCTTGTGTTATTTGCTGGCTTTTTGGGCCGGAAAACGTTTAGGCACATAATAAGGTAGAATATGAAGAAAGAAGAAGCAGAAGCAGAAGCAGAGGCGATTGTTGCTAAAGGTCAACGTCGCCTGGCAATGATCTTGCATAATTACAAAGAGACGCGTCCGACACTGGCAAAGAATACTATAAGAGATAAGAAAAGAAAAGCAATGGTTTTTGTTGCCCCCCCCCCCCCCAAAAAAAACAAAACGATGCACAAAAGCTTTGACTGTCAAACTGTAGTGCTGTATGTATCAATGTTTGCTTAACCCTATGATGACTGCGGGTCAGATCGTAGAACAACAAGAACAATGTGAATCATTGACAGTTTTTATGAAGAGCCGCATGCATCACTCAACGCTCAAGAAGTTTGCCGCTCATAAAAAGTACTTACAGCTTGTTTCTATGTGTGTGTGTGTGTGTGTGTGTATTTATGATCAGACCGCACCCCACTTTGCCTGCAGCTTTCAAAATCATTTCAAATTCAATACAAAAAGTCAAACGATGACGAAAGTTCTGTTCAAGATCTTTGACAAAAAAAGAGGGCGAGAAAGAAAAGCGGGGCGCAAATATTGAAAAATTGGAATGTGTGGCGACGAGCCAAAGGCAATGGCAAAGGCAAAGCGTTTGCGTTAATTAAAAACAATTAAGGCGTCAGGAGAGGCAGCTCGATCAGCAGAGAGGGAGTCAGGGCGGCATCAGCAGCACCAAACATTACTCGAGTGCCTCTCACGCACAGCTACCAAAAGGTTTCGACTTCGACTCTGTTAAATGTGGGTCGTGTGAAGCCAGAGAAACACAGAGCGAGAGCGAGAGCAAGAGAGCAATAGCGTACAGCAACATGTTAGCTGGTAGGGCTTACATTAAAAATTGTATAATATTAATTGCGGTTAATTGGGATTAACAGCTGCGCCAAAATGCCGAAGCGCTCAACTGCAAATTAATACGGGGGGAGTGGGAGAGAGAGAGCTTTTTTTCACGTTGTTCATTGCAAGTGCAGCCAGAGCGGGTAAAAAAATAATAAGCAAGGAGTTAAAGAGCAGGAGCTTCGAATAACAGCGGCAGCAGCAGAGCAGGCGTTTCGCATAACAGCAGAAGTATAAGAGTGGCTTTAGCATAACAACAGCAGAGAGGAAGCTTGAAACTTACTGTTAAGAGTGCAATGTTGTTGTTGCTGTTATGACAGGTTTTTCTTAGTTTTTTATAAATCCTACGCTTTCTTCCTTTAGCACTTGTGCAGCCAGTTTGATTTCCTGTTTTTTTCTTTTCTTATTATTCTTTATGCTGGCCTGCGCCCAAAGTGATGATAACAAAGAGCTGTTTGTTTTTATTGAATAGTGCGACAAAATAGCCCAAGTACTACTCTCAATGATCAAAAATGACTAGCAATAGCTCTTGGCCAAGCCATCAGAGGCCGCCCCATCCGGTGTACATCATCCGGTGTGTGTTTGGTAACTGGTTCTTTTGCTGCTGCTGCTGTTGCAGGATTGCCAAGTGAAGCCGGTAATTAAGCTGGAAAAATCAAATTGTTATGGTCTCGGTACTGAGACGGGGGGGATGAATGAATGAGGCTGTCTGACGCTATATTTTCCTGCCTGGAATTTCCGTTTGCAAGCTCGCGCGCTTTAATTACACCTGTTGATGGAATAGTGCGACAGGCGTGGTAAATACCTACATATTACCAGATTGGTTACATAGATACACTAACACGTATACACACACACACGTATAAGAGTAATTGTTTGAGCTGTGTGTGTGTGTGTGTGTGTGTGCGTGCGTGCATTGCAAGAGAATCGGAATCATGCAGCGGAAGTAATTTGAGGTTAGATCTGTGATCTTTGTGATCTTCGTGATGATGCTGCAGATGATGCGAAAGATGGATAGATGGATAGGTTAATAGGCGCCGCGGCGGACACAAGGGTTAATAGCTAATAGCTGATGCCTCGTTTGGGTCAGCTAGACAAGTGTTAAAAGTCGAACCATTCTGCCTTTCTCAGAACTCATTACTCAACTATAAAAAATTGGATGACTTTTCCCCAAATGCAGTTTCTTTTTACTTGTGACTTTTTGGGCTCTGCTGCACCCATAGGCCAATGTTGAAACAACCGTCCAAAGCGTACGACTTGCGCATACGTAAGCCACATTTGAAAACAACAACAACAAACAGTCAACGTTAGCTCCATGGTAACATCAATAACAACAACAATGGGTTGACAGCCACAATTCAAATTGTATACAAATGTGTTTTCAATTTTAAAATACGGCTGCTTAGATCGCCACACTGCGATAAATAGTCGTGCATATTCACACACACACGCACATAAAAGCATTTTAATATGTAATATTCGTTTGTGGCTTTTACGTTTAGTGTGCTTTAGTTATTGTATTTGGTGTGGTTTTAACACTTTGGCTAAGTTATTTTTTATTTTTATCGCAGCAGGAAATGTGTTTTTCGTGTAACAATTTAGGTTTTTTAACTTTAAGAATACATTAAGAGTAACTTAAATATCGAATTAATTTTTTACAGAGCCTTAAATATGATAAATATGTAGAAAAACGATTGTATTTTTTTTTTCACACAGCCTGACAACTCTACAGCAAAACTTTTTACAGCGAAACACATAAAACTAGACTTTCCCACACTCAAAAGGCAAATCAATATGAAACTAATAATGAATATTTCGAATAAGCAATAATTTTAGTATTAAAACGAGTTCATTATTATAATTAGTTTCCCTTCTCTGTTCTGTACGTTTCTTATGCCCAAAATAGTATAAATCGCAGCTTTGAAATAAACAGAAATCAAAATAGAAATAGCCTTAGCATTTGTCTCTCTCGTAATGTCACAATTATTTTTACATGCGACATGAAACAAATATCAGGGAGTGTCTGCTCCAATGAAAAATTCTTTACACACACGACACACACACACACAACTGATCAGACGCTTGAATGCCATCCAATATTTTACTCAATAAAACTACAATTGAGAAATTGCCATGATGATCACGTAGCAATACAAAAGAATGAAATGGGCGCCCAATTGGCATTGGTTGTGGCAACAACGTTTCTTGGGAAGGTACCAAAGATATTTCCAATAGGGTCTGCTTGTTGCAACTGTTTGCAGCAGCAGTTGCTGCGCTACGCTGCTTGCACCTTGTCATCGAGCTTGTTACAATTCCGCTGCTTACGTGTTAAACGTCAATGTAAAAGTACAGAAACAGCTACAACAACTACAACTGCAGCTAAAGTCAATCGCCCCTACAGCGCGTGTTGTACCCCTGCCACCCTTCAGCTGCTGCATCGCTCCAGCTTAGGTGCGACCTCTGTGTTGACTTGTGCTGATTGCTGATTGTAGGAAAAAAACAAAACAAAATCACCTCAAAAACTGGATGACAACGACAAAACACAAAAAAAAAAACATTACATTTGTACAACGTGTACTCATGTAGGCACAAACATGTCATCATAACCCAAAAAAAAAGGCAACTTAAGAAGAGCTTACAGAACAATAAATAATATTGTTAGGCTCAGCACGTTTCTTAAATCAGAGAGTAGCCTGGCCAAGAAACGGAATTTTATGCTAGTTTCAGCGAAGTCAAAAGTCGTCGAACCAATATCATACAAATAATGCCCATACAAGCATTAATTTTTAACATTATATGCTAAAAATGAAAAAAAGATTAGGGAAAATAAAAAATGAATTCCAATATGTATAAAACTGAAATTGCCAAACCTCGTTTGCTCTCGCAGCTCATTGAATTTTGATGATCACCCGCCGTGCGGACCACAAAACGAAAATAAAATAAGGTTGAGAAAAACCTTTTGTCGATCTTTTTGGTCTCTCCCGTTGAAGAACCGGTATGTGGAGCTGCCACAGCCACAGCCGCAGACTCAACTTTGGCGCTTTTTGTTTGCTCCGGAAGTAATTAATGCCTGTACCTTTTTTTCTTAAAGTCTGTCGGTCTGTTTGTCTGTTTGTTACCCGCTAAAACATAAAAAACAGAATCTATGCATTAGAGACTATAGAGTGCTTTGGCCAAGCTAAGAGGTATTGTATATGTGTTTGTAGTGGTGCTCAACTTTCTCTTCATTTGCGGCAAAAAACTTCATTCCCATCTTGGCCAATTCGATTGACCGCAAAACGTTTGTCAACGCGCAGAAAATGATGTGCATTGGCCAATGCGGGCGGGCATGCCATAAAGCAATGGCACATATATGGCAATTGCAACTGCAACTGCAACATCAGCAGCAACAAAAGGCAACAACATCAACATGCTGCTTTGCAGAACCAAAAATGGTCAATGCGACATAATTGATCAATTGGCAGCAGCTCAACGCATCCTATACGGCGGCCATAGTTGGTCATATGCCTGGATCTTTGATCACATCCATTAATGGGCAAGACAACTAGCGAGTGACGAGTGACGAGCAACGAGTTGTGACTTTGTGTTGCATGGTGCATGGTGCATGGAGCATGGTGTCTTGTGTTACCCTTCGACTTTGTCTGCGTTTTTAATTAAGCCAAGCTTGTAGCCTGGCAATTGACCATAAGAGGCAGCCTGTCGCCATATAAACATATCTCGTCTTTTATGTGTGCCATCAGCTGCAACAGTCCTGTTCGTTTAAGAGTTCCAGGTAGCTGTGTGAGCAATTGGCAGCTAGTACAAGTCAAGGAAATAGGCAATAGACATATATAGTTTGTTGGTGAAATAAATTTGTAAAAAAGACCATTAACGACGTAAAGACAGTGGGTTGATAGTTTCCAAGTAGCGAGAAGCGTGTGAGAAAAGAGCAAAAGTAGTTGCGAGGGATGATTAAAAGGCAGTAATAAGTGATACATGAATATTAATTGAAGAGTGGCGAGTTTACTATGGTGACAAGCGGTCAAAGTGACGAGAAGTAAGGTGAGATGAGTGCCTAGATAAGCTTCTTGGCAACTCTTAAGTCCAAAGTAAAGTGTGGTTAACAACGAGTGTGAAGTAGGAAGAGTAGCGAGTATAGAATAACGAGTACCTTAACAAACTGTTGTTGAAAGCAAAGAGTCATAATTGATAACGAGTAGCAATAAAGTAGTTGCAAAAGTCGATAAGTAAGCCACCCAAAGACTCAGCACTCAGTTAATATTGAATCAAACTAGAGTTTGACAGATTGATTAAGTGCTGCATTTGCTGTTATTGCAGCAATAAACTTCTCTATAATCATACATATATGATGCAGCGCTCAGAAACTGTGGCACGAGTTGCATTCCCTGCCTTACGCCCAAGTCAACGATACGCCCAGTAAGTTTTGATTAATTTCTTTGCCTGCTGTCGGTCGGTTGGTTGGGGTGCAATGTGCACTGTTCTGTCTGTTACACTTCGCAGTCAGTCAGTTTGTCAGTCAGTCAGTTTAGTTAGCTAGCTAACTCAGTGAGCCATGCCCCCTGTGTCCAGTGGTCATTATTGGAACGAGCAGGCAACCAACCAAGCTTGCATATTGGGGCGCACTGTCCGCTATTCATATACAGATAATAATAATAATTAATATTTGGTTCTCTTTTTTTTCCATTTATTTTGATTAACTGCCAACGTTTTATATACATTTTTGAGTATTACTGTTTTTCTGCTCATTCTTTTTTTTTATTATTTCATATTATATTTTGTTTCTGTTTTTGTGTTTAATTTGTTTTTCAATTATTTTTTGTGGCTGCTGCTGCTTTTTTCATTGGAATCGGGCACGCTTGTTGTCGCCATGTTGTTTTTTAGCTGAATTACGAGTACATTGTCGCCAGCTCCGATTCTTCCCATCTACCCTTTACCCCCCGCCAGCACTCCTTATTCTTCCCGCCTGAACACGAGCTGTTGCTGTAGCCAAGTTTTTAATGCTTTTTCAGCATATATTTTTATTATTGAATGTTGTTTTGTATATTTTGCAGCCGTGATAACTTTTGACACGGCTATGTTATATTTCTTTCATTTTAATGTGTATTAAATGCCCAGCTAAAGCGTCAACACATTGCGAGGGTTTGATAACAGCAGCCAATCGATGCGTGCTTATCTCTCAATGCAACACGGACTTTGTCATACTACCAAGGGTGGAGGGTTTCGGTATCAATTTTGATTTTGTTCGATTTGTTAACGTGTGCTAATTACAATCTATGTATTTTTTTTTTATATTTTCGTTGTTGAAAAGACATAGAATTAGCGTCAAGTTGTCTGTTAATCAACTAGAAATCAACTCGAATTAGCAATTGAATAACAAAGCTATAAATCATTAGTATTATTATTTGATTTGTTAAAGCCATTTTTTTTGTTGTATTTTCTTGGAAAAAAAGAGCAAAACAACTTTATTACTTTTGATGTTAATTTGTTGGAATTTTACTAACTTTTAATCAAACAGCTAATAATAAAATAAGCCACAAATAAACCCAGTTTTACAAGAAAACCTTAAGCTTTACGATTTCATAAATCTTCAACTTACTCGCGCCCAATAAAAGTACTTAAAATCCGTCAGTTTCAACTGTGAATTGTCAGTTTTTATTAAAAGAATAAAGCTTCATATATACATGAAATGCGAATAGGTTTGTAGCAATTTCTGCATAGTTGCAGAATTCTTTTTTGTTTCGAATTAATCTTTGCAGCTTTGTATATAGAGCAGAACACACACACACACACACACACTCATGTATCCACCATATTGATGAAAACAATATGCCATTGCTGCAACAAACACAACAACAACAACAACAATGCAATAGCGCAAATATATTTAATGGCCATCATCAAATCAAATTTCATCCAACACATCCGCCCACAATGCTTATAATGCCTATAACTCATGGATGCAATTATTATTATTATTGTTTGATATTTTGTATACAAAAAAAAAAAAAATATATACATATATATGTATGTGAATATTCAGATAATTTGTTAATAGCAGCGCATCAAAACACTTAAACTGCGATTTTCGAGAAATTGTCAGCTCAAACTTTTTGTTTATATTTAGATTAGGGATTTGTTTTGATTTGGCGTTATGTAAATGTTTACAAGGATAAAATGTTTTAGAAATCAAAGGAGTTTGTTATATTTGAATATAATCCTTAGCTCCTTAATCGAGTTCAATAGAGATCTTGAGTGTAAGTTTTAATCAGTTTGTTGTCTGAAGTTTTCTGATACTTAAGGTATACCTTGAGGCATGCTAGATCTAATTAAAACTGCTGTACTTTACCCTTCAATGGAAACGGTAATGGTTTGTCAATCTGTACGCTAAGGAGATGGGACCCATAACTATATCAATATCAGACGAGCTCATGATTGTTTCCGTCCGTCCGTCCATCGTCCGTCTGTTTCAACCGTTTCGGCCAAACCTGAACCGATTTTGAAACTTTCACAGATTGCTTAGATCATTCGGTTGTTCACTATGAATTGCTAAGAGTAAAATATTAGCGAAATTACCAACATTGCACAGAAATAAGAGGGAGCATTGATTTGCTGGTAGGGTACCAAGTCTTGGCATAGCAAATTCTTGCCACTATGCATTTTTTTGTCAAAAAGCTTTCTAATTATGAAAACTAGAAAAAACTTGCATTTGTTCTTGGAAAAGATGAAACTGCCCTACATAATATACATTTGTACATATAGATCGTCATCTGTTTGCTTACTCATCCGTAAATAATTTGAGACTTACTTTTTTTTTTTTGCACTCACACATTCCGTCGCATTGACCTTTGGCTAAGTGGCACAGTGAGTGGCAAAAAAGACGAAATGTGGCACATTAAAAAGCTTAGTCTCAAGTGCAACGGCAGCATCATGGATATGCTAACCCACAATTAGCTAAAGGCCGACACATGTTGCCAGAGTTGCTGCTACATGTGTCACAATTGCAGCTTGCAACGCGCGGCTTTTGTCAGTCAAAAACACCAACAGCAACAAAAGTGAGTGGGGTGCAACACGGAAGGAGAAAGAGAAAGAGAGAGAGAAATAAGCGCGTCCATTTGCTGCATGTGGCAGCAGCGCAGACTCTGGCATCATTTTGAAGCGGCTGTCTTGGTTTGATGTTGTTGCTGTTGTTGTATCAGTTGTTGTTGTTGCTTCAGTGTCGTGAGAATTTTTCGCGTTTGGTCGCACAGCGTGTGAATTGAAAAGTGCCAGCGCCCATTTTCCAAAGTGCCACACCCAATATGAATGCGCTTCTGACGCCTCTCATGTTTTTTGCCCCAGTCCCATTAAATGTAGCGAAAGTGTTGCAAGCCAAGCTGATGATAACGGGGCAATGTTTGCGGCTAACTGTTGTAATGTTAAATACACATGCAATCATAAATACTTTCATATTTACATAGTTTAGTAATCACAAATAATTTCAATTGCTGTAAATCCTGTCGAAAGGGGAAACATAACAGTTGGGAAATAATTAATTCCCTTTATACTAACGCCTTACTTAAGTCTGACTCAAAGCTCATTTAACCAATCACAATTAACATTGTTTTAACATTCTCTCTCTCTCTCTCTCTTTTTGTTTTACAGGTGAGTCTGCAAGTGTTTTTGCCTTCTGCGTTTATGTGCAGCTGGCGTTTGATTCTAAATTCGATAATTAAAGGTAAGCACGAGTTCGAGTAGGTATTTATGTATGTATGCATGCTGCAATTAGGCAGCTGTGCCCCACTCTGAGGCATGCCATTTAGTGTTTACATTCGACTCCAAATATCACAACCAAAAAAAAACAACCTAATTGATAATAAAACCTCAACACGCGCCAATTTAATTAATGTGCCCAAAAAAAAAAGTAAACGAACAAAAAATCGGCCATGCCAAACAGCTACAAACAATGGGATATTTATTAAAAGTCCACCATACAAAAAAAAGCGAATGAACAAAGCTGCATTCAACTTTCAACTGCAACTCAGTTGTTGCCGCTGCAAAGCGTAACGTCAATCGTTGTTGTTTTTGTTGTTGAAGTTATGCTTCAAGTGTTTTATGGCAAAAACTAAAAGCCTGAGGCAAGAACTTCTATGCAACAGATACCAAGCTGGCACTCAGCTTGCAACCAATTGTTGCACTAACACACACACCCCTCTGACTGCTGTTGTTGCTGGTGGCGACACCGACACGCATGCGTTCTTTGTATGTGTTTGTGTGTTTGTCTCTAACAACCAACTATTCCCCTCTTATGTACGAACAAAACATAAAAATAAAATACAAACAAAACTAAACAAAGCACGGCCTAAAATGAAGTTGGAAAACTTCACGCTCGATGATCTCGCATCGGGTATTCTATTCCAGCCGATACAATCGACTGCGCATGCGCCAACACACATGCAAAGAGTAAAAGAGAGAGTGAGAGAGAAAGAGAGAGAGACAAACACACATTTGTAGTTTTTGGCATATAACCTGTGCTTAAGGGTTAATGTTTATGGTGATACATTTGCCATTAATTTCAACTGCGCTAACATAAATTCTCTCACATTCCAGCTTAACAATGTTTTGAACTTGTTTTAAGTGCGTTCGGTTAGTTATCATTATCTTTTTTGGATAATAGCAATTCCATTTGGCCAGAAAACAATGGACGTGCTTTGTGCTGTGTGACCGTTATAACGACTACAACTCTAATTGAGCCAAGTCATCCATCTATCATTGCATGTTAGAGCGTTGAAGCCGATCTTCAAAACTTGGCTTTTCACTCGTTTGTTTCGAGTGGGAAATACATTTGAGTTGAGGTGTGTGTATTTGCTGTTATATTGATGCAATTATTTCCCAACTTGCTCTCAATTCCCACAAAGGTGTGCGTCTTCACTGCCGTATTCAATGCGGTAAATGTCTATGATATTCCCCTTATTGCTGTTATACATAGCTTGTCATTGCTACTTCCCCTCCATTTGCTCACTAGGTATGAAACTTTGCTCAATGAGTAGAGTCACAAACCGGATCACACTTAACGAAAGTTACCAGCTGAACGAGTCACACTTAGCTTAGACAACAACGTCCCTGCAAGTGTAGACAGCCTTGAGTTAAGAGATCTTGTGTAGATGCTGAGCTGAGAAACAGCATTGTCGGAAATACATACTCACATTCCATAAGTGCTGCATGTCTGTTCCAGCATCACACTCTTTATCAAACTCTCTTACAGAATCTTCTTATTATTTATAAAATATTCATATAAGTAATCTGGATTAATTTATCTGTGGCCAGCAATTTGGTGTCTCGTTTTTTAACCACTGTGGATGCTGAGCGATCAGTTTTTCTTAGGAAATTTACACAGACACAACTACACAGCGACAATAGGGCTGTTGCTTGTGTTGGTGTTGCGTTCTCTCTCGCTCTCGCTCTCACTCTCCATTTAGCTGGAAGCTTTGGTAACGGCCATCGTTGCTGTTTGTTTGTTTGTTGTTGTTGCTATTTTGAGCGCCGAACCGGTTTCAGTTCGAATCTTGACTCTAAAGAAATAACAAAAACAAAACAACAAATGAAATCCGTAAAGCAACAACAACAACAACAACAGCAAAGACTCCAAATTAATACAGCTATTGGCATTTTAATAATTTTCATTTAAAAAACAAATGTTAGACGATGAAAAGAAAAAAAAACGCGAATAGCATTGGAGGAATGTTTAATATTAATTATAATGTTATTATGGGGCTTTGTTTTTGTTGTCCGTTGTAAAGAATGCACACGATCTATGGCATCAAATGTATGTATGTATGTATGTATGTAAATGTATGTATGTTAATATATGTAAAATGGTTAAGAGTAAAAAATTGACTAGAAATTTGAATCATCATTTCCAATGCATTTAACGACTTCAAAGCTTTAATTGTTTTTAATTGAAAACAACTTAAGTGGAAAATATTGTAATGTTTTATTATTATTACTTTTATAATTTTATAGTTTTTAAGAAAAAGTATTTGAAAGTAATGGAAATATTTAGCTTTGTGTTCGATTAGTTCAACTAGAAGTTCGTATTAATATCGAAGCTTGCATCTATGACCTTAACAAGCAATGTATTGACCTTGCCACAACTGCAACTGCAACACAATGGCTGCTGATGCTGCTGCTGCTGCTGTTGCAATTGTCAATTGGGTGGCTGTGGCATGAAGCACGATGCACGAAGAATCCTTACATATTGGAATGCGGCTGTGGTTCGACTATTGTTGTTGTTGCTTGCTTGCTTGCTGCCTGTTGTGTCAACAGCACAACAACAACAACATCTCACGTTCGCTTCAATCTTTTGCTGTCTGTCGCCGCACGTACGCGGCTTTAACAACCAACTAACATAGCCGCCGATTAGCCAAGGCAACGTACGATCCATCCAGACTCCAAGCCAGTTCAACTGGCGACTCCAAGCTCGAGACTTGGCGACTCGCCAACTTGGAGACTCCGCAAGAGACCTTCTAGCCTGAACAGAACAGGCTTAACTCCAAAATGAGCTATCTCATTGCGCAAATCTTTCACTTCACTTGGTCCGAGTCGAGTCGATTCGAGTCGAGTCTTGGCTGTTAAAAAGGGCCTTTAGACACAGTTGCAGCCTCTTTCTCTTCTCTTTTTGCGTCCATCTTTGCTCTCTCTTCATTTTTGCACTTATCGCAGAAAATGCATTGTGGCAGCAGCAGCAGCAGCAGGGCCTTCGTTTCGTTTCGTTTCGTCTTTTGTTTCATGCTTCATGGCCCTAATGGCAGGCTCCACAGGTTGCTGTCGAGTGTTGTTGCAACATCTTGTCGCTGGGCGCCCTGGACATGCTACTCCCCACCCCTATACCCTACCACAACTCAAAGCCCCAAACCCTTTCAGCCCAATCGCTTGGTTGGACACGTGTGCGTTGCTAAAACGTCCGCTTTCATTCGATCGTTCGGCTGTTTTTTTTTTCTTCATCTTTATCTTGTGGCAGAGTCGCTTTGCCTTTTGTCATACCCCAGCTACCCATAACAAATGCACGCAAAAAGGGTATAATCAAACTGTGAAAAATTTAACGTCTTCAAACTATATTGAACTGAAAGTTATTTGAAGTTAAGAAGTTGAAGAAGCGAAGATCTAGAATGCAACCAAACGATTGGTGACGATGCAATTAGAGGGTATCCTTTAGTTCATTTCTCTACACTTTCAACACTTTTACATGCTTCTTCTTTTGTTTTTACCTTGCCATTTTCAATCTTATATTTTAGTTTCGTGCTTTATGCTTGGATTAAATTTAGCAAATCGAAGCGAGCAGAGAACAACCAATGCGCTAATTGAACTTGCTGATGCTTCCTTCCTCTTCTATCCCCACTTACTTGTTGACAAAATGGTCGACGACAACAGCAACTTCAAGTTTGTTGCCTTGCCATATTTTATATTGTACAAAGTCGCATTGCAAATATTTATGCACAGCAAAATTTGCCAAAAAAAAACAATAAAAGCAAAAAAGAACGATTCCCATTTCGTCTGTGTATTTTTAAGCCGCAAATGAATGTCTGATATTTTTGTTGTTGTTGTATACGCTACACATCACACCCCTCGCACTCCCCCTACCCCCATCAAACACATTGTTAAGTGCCCAACAAAAAAATCCATCGCGGCATATGTAAAAAGCTCCTCTGAGAGATTTCGCCGCGGCTTCGGCTAAAGTCGGACGCTCGGACGCCCGCCTCGGCTCGGCTCGGTTCGGTTCGGTTCGAAGCGAACGCCGCTCATATTTCACACTTCACGACAAAGCGATTAAAGTCGCGCAAACAATCTGTTATTGGAGTTGTTGCAATTATGTTTACAAAGACATTAAAAAAAGCCCAAAAACAACAACAACAACATGGCTACGAAAAAAACAAGCACACACACACACACACACACACTGAAAGCTTTAAGTCAAATCGAATACGACAAACAGCTACACACAGAGACGCGGAGACGTTTTTGAATCTTGAACTGAAACGTGAGTCGTGCGACGACGCTATACTACATAAGCAACAATCACAAATACAACAACAAATACAACAACAACAACAACAATCAGGAATGCTAATATTACAGTCATTAGGGATGCGACTGCGGTAATGCCCTGTAGCCTAATTGAAAAGAAAAAAAAAAAACAAGTTAAACTTAACATTTTAAATCTTAAATTGCTTTTAGCTAAATATTAATCTTTTTGTGAAGTCATTTCTAAAGGTCATTCCAAAACTAGATATTAATACAGTCGAACTAACATATAACGAACTTCCGTATACAACAAAGTCAGAAACCAGAACCCTGCAATTGGATTCAGTCAAAAATCCATTCTATATTACGAATTTTCTCTATAACGAAGTTTTTTCTTGTCCCCTTGAGATGCGATATATGGAAGTTTGACTGTAGTTGGAACATTGGGCAGAACATCAAACAAATCGATAGAGTTTAACCTTAACCCAACACTTAATTAAAGCCTTTGGCAACTGTTTCTGCAATGTTTGTTTAAACTTTATATTAAGATAATCCCAGATACCCTTTGAATTCGTTTGCCGCACAGGGTACAGGCTTCCAAAACAACGAAAACGAATGAAATACTTATGCGAACTGGCAGTTAAATGTGAATTTGAGTGGAAGGCCTCTAAAAATTCGAAGCCCCCCCCGTCAGCAGTTATAAATGAAGCGTGCGATATTTGCATGTTTCTTGCGGGGTGGGCGGGGGGGTTAAAGGCAACGCCATCAGCATTATAAACTGACCAAGTAATATTGTAACAACGAAAAGAAACTAACTAAATTATTGCCGCATCATGTTTGAAAAGCTCTTTGGCAATTAGCTTTAATTCTAAGCGGATTTCTCATTGCTGTGATTTTGTGACAGCTGAATGCTGATAAAGCAAATTTGTTGATCGATCTATCCTAGAGACAACTTATAAAAAAAAGGGTACTTGCCTTGCTTCTTGTAACTGAGACGAAGCAACGCGCCAAACCAAAAACAACAAAACAAAAAAACGGGGGCTGACAATCCAATTAGTTTTCGGAGCTTAGGGCCCTATTCTTGTGTGTGTGTGTGTTGGGTAAGGGCTGCGGAGGGGGTAAACATAGCACGTGCTTAAATTAAACGTAGTTGCTTAAAATTTATTGTTAACAATTGTAACTAGAAGCTGGCGCCAAAGAACGCGAACTGTGACTGTACTGTGTTGTTCTGTGTTGATTCTGTTTCGTTTTTGGCCCTATTCAGCTGTCAAATGTGCCAAACGCCTTTCACACTTTCGTTACGGACACTTGAGTAACGGCGCTCAACAAAACACCCGACAGACTTAGGAGATTCGAGCTGTACACTTGAGCTGTTGCATCTTTTGTTACCATTAATCCCGACAGCGTTTTAGCCGCAGTCAGGCGCAAAGTCATCTACATCTACTGCTTTCCGTCTTGACGATTATGACGAGGATGATGATGATGAGGAGCAGCAGCAAGATCAGCAGGAGTCTCAAGGGCTGTTCAAGGCTTTCTATACATTACTTTTTGTGTGTTGTTGTTTGTGAGATGAGGGTGCGGAACGATTTTCATGTGTATGCATTTTGTACGCTTCATGGAAAAATGTTTGTAACCAATTTCTTACACCTTCGTTTTACCTGTTTGTCTGTTTGTTGGAGTGGGGCTGATGCTGATGCTCAAGATGGAGAGTGACTCTTGAAGTGGTTTTCTATGGAGCTCATGTCAGTTGCATGTTCTTCGATATTTGACAGATGATTCTCTCTCTCTTTCACTCTATTTTTTGATTTTACCATTTGTGATTGAGGTTCGATACTGTTGCGTAGACAGTTATTAATATGTTTAATTACAGACCTCAAATTTCAAGCGAAAAAAAGCTGAATCCAGCCAGAAAAGAACAAAGAACAGACTGAAGACAGCTCGTGTGGCAATCGGAAAACTTTAAATAACGATTTTCAAATTTAAAATGTATTTTCATGCTTAGAACGAAAAAAACAATAAGGCAGACGGCGCGACTTTCGAGACTTGTCAGACTCTCGAGATCGCAGCGTGGGATTCGTTTTGATATTTCGTTAGCTGCCAGAGATGCAGCTGTGGTTCGTTTTCTAGCCGTTTGTTGCGCATTTCTTCGTGCCACACACTTCTATTGTCTATGCAATCCTGTGCTGTACAATATTTATTGTTTATTGCCCCGCTCGGCATTGTGCGTCTCAAGTATATGCGCCTCAGTTTTACCTGAGAGAGAGTCCTGCCTGCCTGCCTGCCAGCCTGCCTGTTGGCTCAACGTAAAAACCCCATGTGGCTTGCAACAGGTGAGAAATGGTTTTCATGAGGCAACAGCAACAACAACAACACAGTAAACTGCCAAAATACAATGTTAACAGCGATTCGACAAATCTCTGTGTATTTTTTTTGTATTTTGTGTTTTTGGCCAACAAAGACAAAAGCCAAAGCGCCGTAGATTTTTAATGCCCACGCAGATCAGACAAGGCAAGCGGCGAACTTGAGTGCTTATAAGGCAGCATTTGCACAGACCAACAACTCTCTCAGATTCACACACACACCGCACCACAGGTGAGATAGAGCAGAGAGAGCGAGAGAGAGAGAGCGTATGCCTGTTCGCTTACCTGAGCCTCAAGCGCATGGCTGCCACTATAACAAACTGTTTAAATGCTTCGCCACGAATTCGCCGCACGAAATCTAAGAAGAAGCAAAGCAACAACAACAGCAGCTACGATTTTCGGTACATACACAATATTTGAACTTACCTGTATGTATGTATGTATGTGTTTTGGTTTGGGTTCGCAACGAATCCGCAAAGCCGCTGCAATCACCAAAACGATAACAGAAAGAAGTCAAGAGCGGATAAGGATTAAGCAGCTATCGTGATGAAGAAAAGGATTCACTTGACTTACAGTCGAATTACTCTCTTACGATCTTCCGTTTAACAATGTTTTCTATATTGAGAATTAATTTCCAGATTTTGTTGAATCAAAAAAACACTTTATTTTATTGATTTTTCCTAAGGATCGGTATAACTTGTCTTCTATAGTCTGGTAATCTACATAGTAGGAGAATAATATCTATCTTGATTAACTTTCAGTTGTAGTTAAACCAATCTTAAGTCGAACCTTCCAACCTTTTAATACTTTTAGTAGGGCATTTAATGCATATTTTGTGCAAAATTTCACAGTTTCATATTAATTCGCTGACTTTTGAACAAAACCAAAAAGTGTCTTACTTTGCATTTTGAATTTACCTTAGACTACAACATTGCCATATGGCTCCTGAGCCAGTCTAACTGTCCCCGTCTGTGTATCTCTTTCCATTTGTGTGTGTTTGTAAAAGTATCTGTGGCAGCCTGTTGCTGCTGTCTTTGAATCTATTGTGCAGCTGCACAAGCAACAGGCAACATTCGCTTTGCTTTGCTTTAGTTTTGTTTGTGTATGCATGTATGTATGTGTGTGTTAAGTGTGTGTGTGTGTATGTTGGCCTGATCTTCGCTTCGGGATCTTCGCCGCTCACCTTTTTTTTCTTTAATACCAACAATGCGGCGACGTTTACCTGTATTCTCAACCGACTACGTTCGCTCTTTACCTAAGACGCCGTGAGCGATCGTTTATGCTACAACAGTGTGTGCGTGTGTGTGTTGTTTTGTTGTTATTGTATTGGTAAGTGTTGTGCGCTGTGCATTGAGCGTTGTTCGTTTCGGCTTCAGTTTCGAAACTAACGTGACACTGCGCAGACGCGAATTGCGAGTGAGTCCAGGCAAAAACTCGATAAAGCTGCCCCGAGATCGTATCGCTTTTTTTTGCCACGCCTTGCCTTGCCTTGCCGCCCGCCCGACCGCCGCCCCCCGCCTCCCTTCGCTCGACTTGCCGCTAATTTAGTGCTAATCGAATGTAATACACAAAATACTAAGAAAACAGCAGCAACAAAAAAAGAAAAAGAAAAAGAAAAACGTCCAGTTCGTGTTTAGCGACTGGCTGCTGATAGAAACGAGTGTTTTGTGTGTGTGAAAAAGAAGTTAAAGAGAAACATATATATAGAAGAAGAAGAAGCAGAAATTATTACAATTTTTTGTGAATTCATTGCTAATTGGCGAGACAGGGACGAAACAAAAAAAAAGTGCAGCTGTGTTTTGGTTTTCGTTGTTGCCACAAGATGGCTAAGTGTTTGTGCAAAATAACAACAACAACAGCAACAAAATCATAAATGACAGGCATAGCAGTCAGCTTTTAAAAAGCTGCGCCTGCGCCTGCGCGCGCTCTCCCTAACCTCAAAAAATATATGTATATAAAATAAAAAAAAAAACACACAAACAAAAAGCTGTGCGCGAGTCGAACTCGAAAATATAAAAAAGAGAATTGAAAAGCTGCCGTTCAAACAGCAAAAACAACAACAAAAGCCTTCGTAATGTGAAACTGGTTCCTAAAAGCAGCAGCAGCAGCTACAAATACAAACACACACACGCACACACACACACACATACAGACAGCAATTGCAGCGACAAATACAACAACAACAACATCAAAATAAAAAACGCAGTGAAAGAGCTTGAAAGTTTTTTTTTTGGCACGCAAAACTCAAGCAATCATTTTTTTGCTTTTGGTCTTTTCGAGCTGACAAAACTGAAAAATTAAATAAAACACGCGCAAAAAAAAAGTGTTTAGACAAAAAACAAAAAAACAAGCTGAAAACGTTGCCAGTTTTTTGTTTTTAACGTAAATATCAAAGACACACACACACATGACGTCATTTTGGCCATAAGTGCACGATCTTGACTCGCAGTTTTTGGGCTCAGCACTGCAACAGTTGTTGTTATTGTTGCAGAAACAAACAACAAAAAAACGTATAGACTGTGGCAACCAAAACGAAGATGCGCACATTCAAATTGTTTAGGCGTCGTGGCAGCGGCCTATGCCTGCCACTGCTGCTGCTGCTATTGGCGCACTGCATCTGCGTGTGGCCCGCCTCGGCGGCACGGGATCGCTATGCCCGCCAGAACTCCAAGCAGCGACATCAGGATGCCTATCGCACCAATGCGGGCCGTGCACGCAATCGTGGCCCTAACGGCAGCCATGAGCGTGCAGCGGCAGCAGCAGCCGCAGCGGCAGCAGGCAGTGCCGCCATTATGGCCAACGGCGGCGTTGTCGGTGATAACAACAAGGATACATTCCCCAAAGGCAAAAGTAAGTGGCAATCATAATGCTATAAGGGAAACGATAATGATGGATTGAATGCGGCTAACTTTTGAAGATGGCTAACAAAAAAGTTGCATGGCAGGTTCAGCTGGCATTAACGGATTAAAAACCGTTTAGTCTTAACCCATGAGTAATAAATCAATAGGTTTTTTTCAAGGCTGCAGGCGTCTCTCTGAAGCTGTAACTGAGAATGTTTTAGGAAACCCACAAAGAAGACATTCTACTTTGAAGAATCTCAGTTTGTCGCTTATGACATTTAAAAGAAAGAACTTGATTAATTTGTATCAAGGTGTTTATCAATGCAAGCACAAACGTTTCGGTCAAAATATGTCTCTTCAATAATTCAATTTGTCACAAAAAATTATGATTAATGATGAAAACTTGATGTTGTGTCAAAATGTATAAAATACTATATCATACTTAATAGTTTTATGAATATTTTTAACATTTTCTCTTTATGAACAGTTTTGTTAATGACTTATTCAATGTGAAATGACATCCAACAAAGTTTTTCCTGAAGCTGAACCTGTTTTAAGTTTTGGAATTTAAATGGGTTTTTATTATTAAATCTCTCGCACATACATCGGTCGTGTTTATATATGCATCCATCATGATGTTGCTTAGATGTTTATGTAGATTTGCGTGCTCATATATCATAATCATATCAAGACATTTGCCCCGATTAAGTGCATAAGTCCAGCCCACCCCAACACAAAATATACCCAAAAAAAAAAACCAACTCGTATTCGCTTCGGCCCGTATCCGTATCTGTATCTGTTGTATCTGTATTTGATATGCAGCTCTGCTTATCTTATCGGACGTGCTGCAGTGCAGCAATGTTTAGTTATGGTTTCAGTTTTTTGGTTTGGGTTTTCAAGTGTTTGTTGTTGGTTTTGGGGGCTGCTTGTTGGCATTTCATACATTTTATACCTGCCCAGTTGGCCGGTGTTGCTCGGGTGCCGCAACCTCTTGACTTGGGCGCACGACCCCCACCCCTTGACAAGCCTGTGTGTTTGTTTGTGTTGTTAACGTTTAACTTATTATTGTTTTATTATCAATCCGTTCTACAAACACACAAAACAACTCGCTAAGAATTTTTTCTACTCTTGTTTGCGCTCATTTCGTAATCCAACTTGTAACTTTTACTTAAGTTCTTTTTTTTATTAGGCTGAGTTTCTGTTGTTGTTGTTGTTGCGTATACGAAGCGTTGCACTTTGTAGCAAATTTTCCATTTCTCTTCAGTCAGCAACAACAACAACAACAACAGCAGCAAGCCGATCGACACAATTTCCAGCTAAAATGGCGACTTAATTTGTTGACATCGCAAGTATCGCGAATATCGCATTTGCCTTTTGCCCAGCTCGAAAAAAAATGAGAACACTTAAATACACAGCCATGTCACTCGAGGGCAGTTCAAAACGTCTGAATCTTAAGTAATTGAATAAAGTGAAGAAAAAAAGAAAGTTCTTTTCGCTCGAAGATGTTAAAGAGATCCTTTGAGCTGCATAAAATCTATTGAAACCAAAAGCAATTGTCTTTTAAGTTCTTTAACTAATTTCTATAACTTTATTAACTGCTCTTCGTTGCTGTTGTTCGAATATTAATTACAAATATTTATAAAGGGTATCATGAAGTTGCAGCAATTATCATAGCTCGTAGTATAATATTGATACAATTGATGTCGAGATGGAAAATTTCAACCATCGAAATTATAAAAACACTTTTGGAGGTCATTCCAGTAGTAGTTTTGCAGTATGTTTAATTAACACATTTGAATGCCAACTTTTTGCACTGCACTAAAAGGGTATCTCTTTGTCAAATCAAGTACCAAATTTTCAATTTCAATCTCTGAGTTGTTTCGCATATTCGTTTTTTGTTCGTATCGTTAAGCAAAACATTTGTTTGCACAATATACTTTGGGGTAAATATTAGCATTTGGTTTGGCAAATAAGTTAACAATTTTCTGCTGCCACCGCCCCCCCTGTTACCCCCTTAACGGCAGCTTCGAGTCGTTTGACGATATTCAGTGATCTTGTAGCTGCAAATTAATAAACGTAGCAGCCGGGTCCGCAATTGTGCAAATATTGAGATAGCAGCAACTTTGCCTATCGCCAATTGCCATATGCTAATGGATTTTTAGCTTTATCGTTGCTGTTGTTGTTGTGGTTGTTGTTCCTATATAACATAATATTATAATTGTTTGTACAGCAAACATATTCTGTTTTTGCCGGATATGGCTAGATAAGAAATATAACAATAATTATTACTATACCGATAAGATTCATTCAATTCACAAAGCAAAACTTCTTTCCCTTCGATATCCAACACACATTTTCTTTTTTTTTCTTGCCAATTGTTAGAGCTCCCTAAGGGCTAAGCCAGTTCTGTAGAATCTGTAGCTTCAACTGCCACTATATAATTATATATTTTTTGCCTTACAACAAAATGTGTTCGTTGACTGGTTTTGGATTATATGGCACGTCGTCGTCGTCGTCTTTGTTGTTGTTGTTGTAAATAAGCACAGCTGCAACAAATATGCAAATAAATGTCAAACCAAGAGCCGCACGTTCAATATGAATGGCAAAAAAAACCAACAAACGGAATTGACACGGATATTAACTGTGAATCTATTAGAGCATGGGGAGTGCGAGGACAATTGAAATTATTGTTTTGAAAACAGCTAGCAGAGAAATAATCCAATATTATCATAACGTTTTAATGTTGCGCAATTATTGAAAAAAAGTAGGACGAGCGTTGATATTTTCGATTTTGCTAAAGAACTACTTAAAATATGTTTCAAGACTGTATATAAAACCGATTTCAAACTAAACTTACACCAAATAGTTACTTAATAGAAAGCATTACATACATTCCATAGCATATTTTTGCACAAACAGAAGAAAACTTTACCAAAAACAAGATTTACTTTGAAATGTCATCTTTAGAACTATTTTAATATATGTAATTGGCAATATGGTAAACTGACTTAATTTTCTTCATGTTTCGTAAACTCTTTTGTTTCCTTACTTACCCTAGCTGTCTACCTTGTTATTTTATCTTAATTGTAGCTAACTTAAGCCAATACAAAAAACAGTCAGAAACTAAATTTAGTTGTCTCTTTTGAGAAATTACCTGTTACAGGTCTTTAAACTACTTTAGTTTATCTGCAAAAAACATTCACATTCTGCCTGGTTTTTTTTCTTTTCTGTATAACCTAAAAAGTTGAAGTTAAAAGTTGGTGGCAAATACAATTCGCCTCTGTTTTCCATATTTTGTTTGTTTTCTTTCGCTTTTTGGGCTACACTTTGTCCAGGCGAAACACAAAACACAACACAGCATAGACCACGGATTTGAAAGTCAAAGCGCATATTCTAGTCCGAACTCAGACTTTTCTTAAGCTTGCTTTGACTGCTGTGTGTGTATGTGTTTTTAGCTGGTGCTTGAAAAACCACATTCCATAGTGTGCCTGGCCACACTGTGGAGCCACAAAGACTCACACACACAGCAACAGCAACAACAACAACTACAGCATCCACTGAGAGCCAGCCCCATAAAATGGTGTAAGCTCTGGCTAATTACAGTGTCAGGCACGCGCTCGCTCAATGCAACTTTGTACCTGTGTGTGTGTGTGTGTGCGTGAGTGTGCATGTGTGCAGCTGTGTGCTGCGTTGCTTTGCATAGCATTTCTATAATTCCTGATTAAGACTTCATATAGAAAGAAAAAAATACCTTAACAAATCGCCAATTGCCAGATATTTTATTTTCTTATTTTTCAGCTTTTGATCTTTAATGCTAGTTTTCTGTTGTTGTTGTTGTTGTAAGTTTTAGCAAGTCAACTTTAGTATACAGTGCGCAGTATGTACAAAAAATACTGGTTTTTCTAAACCCACACAGACACACACACACACACAATAGACTTACACAAATATGCTAGTTGCAATCAACTGCAGTTTGGCTGCTGCGATTGCGCAGCTCTCTTAGCTGTTCTCTCTCTCTCTCTCTCTCTTTCTCTATATCTTTCTTATTTTTTGCTTTCTGCTCTACACACACACACACATGTATTTGCTTTTTATTTTTGTTAACACAGTTTATGACAATTTTTCTGACACAAACTTTTGTTTTTTGAATATTCGAATGCACTGAAAAAATTGTAAGTTTCAACTTGTGATCCTATACAAAGTCTTTTCGCTGGATTGTGTCTTCTCTTGTTTGTGTGTGGGCGTTTTTTTTTTTCGATTTCGAAACATGCAACAGCCACAACAGCATCAGCGGCTACAACAGCTTCCGCAGCTTCGCTTGCCCTGCCCACGTATTTTTTGTAGCTTGTTTTTGCTGCTGTTGTTTTGCGTCTAGTTCTATGCCTAAAAATAGATGAAAATGTTGCGTTAGTGGCAAAAAAAAAAAAACATTGCTTATAGCCATGGGCATTGAACAGTCGTAACCAAAAATGGCGCCAGGGCGTGCTCATTAAATACCAGCTATAATATGGAGGGGTTTTTTGATCTTTACTCTCGGCTCAACTCTTCGCTTCTTCCTTTTGCTCGTTGTCAGGTTTTGGACTTTTGCACACAAAAGCGCAATCGCGTCAGGCTTATCTAATGGCAGCATTGTTAAGCCTTGCTTCAACTACTCATTCTAGTTGTTGTTGTTGTTGTTGTTATCATGCGGCACGACCTGCGCCCAATTGTTTCGACTCTTAAATGAACGCGCATCGAACACGAAATGGGCAACAAGCAACAAAACCTCAAGACAGGGCCAGCTCTTTTTTTGTGTGTTTTGTGGCTTGAGGTCTTTTCGATTTTGTGTTGTTGTTCGGTCGGTGCTTTGTTGTTGCATGATCTGCGCTAAAAAGCAAAACAAAAATTCGTTGTTGTTGTTCATGAAGATGCGCGCTTGCAGCGTTTTCTGCGAAAGCTCGTTGCGCTTATTTGCCTTTGTCTTCGTGACGCCACGACATAGAATATACATACAACAACAGTAACAACAACAACAGCAACCATAACTTATGAAAGAAAGTTGCCGCAAGTTAGCAGAATTGTTTTTTTGCAAAATCTGCGCACGTAACTCGTAGCGATTGCTTGGCCTGTAGCCAACTCAATGGACGAAGGGGGCTGCGGGGGGTGCGCGGGGTGCTCGTTGCAAGTATCTTTAATGAGCAGCGTAAATGTAATGGCCAGTCGCAAATGTATTTATTAAGCGCTTTTACACAATTTCATTGTAAATTGAACGCGTGCCGCGACTGAATTGTCGCAAAACACAGTTATGAATTATTTATGTGGCAACGTTGCAACCTAACAACTCAGCCAGCTAACAACTATAGCAAAGCTGTCTGCTGTTGCTTGTTAATGCCACAACAACAACAACAACAACAGCTTAAACACACACATGGCTAATCTATGACACCTAATCACAGACGGCAGGCCGGCTATTGTTGCATCTGCATAAGTATATATATATATATATATATCTATATATATATATATATATGACGAACTTTCACCGCAGGTTTATTTTTGTTAGAGATCAATGTACTTGTCTCAATTCAAATTGTGGCAAGAGCCTCCTAGCTAGCGGCACTAACGGCCGACGCCTTATAATTTTTTTTTCCTTTCAACTCATTTTATATTTTTACCGATCAGAATCTGCCCACTTTGGGTAAGAGGGTGGGGGGGCATGCTGAGCAAACATTGATTCTATGTAGGTAAAAAAAAAGGAAAAAAAAAACAAAGCATGCTTAATGCCCTTTTAAATCTTTTGTTATTTAACAACAAAAATCTATGGCTTTTAATGTTGCTGCTGCTTGGCATGTTGTTGCTTGTTGGTTGTTGTAGCCGCAAGGCAAAGGTACAAAACGAAGAGCGATGGGCAGCAAAACTCAGCAATCCAGATGGTTTGGGCCACAGAGTTAAAAATCTTTTCCACGAAATGAAAATACACACAAACCAACCAACAGACAGACTGCTAGAGGGAAAAAGAACAAGAAGGAGACGGAGACGGAGACGTAGATGAAGAAGAAGATGATGACAATGATGAAGAGGTCTAGTGACGGAGGGGAGAGCGCACATAAACGTGAGCAGCAACAACAACAACAATATGCACAACCAGAACCGGCTAAGCGAGTCTCAAAAACTGAGTAGAGAGAACTGAATCTGAGGAGAGTTCAGAGTCTGCAATAGAGACTTGAGTTCTAGCATTTGTTGCAGCACTCAAATCGATTATGCAGCCGTTTGGCTTGCCACACGAAAATGCGTCGTGCTTTCAGCAGTCAACCCGCCCCAACCCCCTGTCCACCCGATGCCAACAAACTTTGGCCTTTTCACCAGCGGCAAACCAAGACCGCTAAAGAAAAATAAAATATTTAGAAAGTCAGCAGCGAACATCGAACAGTGCACAGCGCTTGGAATGCGGTTGGGTCTATTAATCAGCGCGTCAGCAGCAGAAAGAGAGAAAGAGCTAGAGATGGAATGAAAGAGTGAGAAAGAGAGAGAGAGAGGGGTATTAAAAGGCGCTAGAGCTCGTCAGAGGGCGAAGTTGAAGATTGAAGTTGAGTTGTTTGATGGCTCTAAACAAATACAATCGATAATCAAATACAAAGTCGCTATGTGTGTGTGTGTGTGTGTGTGCGAGTGATGCTAACCTTAAATCCCCCTTAAGCACAATTCTCTTGCCTAGCAAATATTGTATACTCGCAGTATGTACACAAGTTTGTTGCCTAAGTCTTTTGTTTTAATGAGCACATCGCTTGAATTATGACTTTGATTTGTTCTCAGACAAAGATTGAGAGACGGAGACAAAGTCGTCTCTCACTCATTAGCGTCGAGACACTTAGCCTAAGGATTACAAATTAGCCTTTTTGCCACACACAAACACACACACATAGAGTCACAGGCAATGCGGGCGTGTCCGCAGCTTGAAGAAAAATCGCATATGCAACATCTCAAGCATTTCACAAGAAACATAAAAAGCCCCCTGCCTTGCTCCTCGCGGCCTGTTCGTGTCTCAAGTTACACAGGCCAAAAGGAGCAGCAACATGAAAAAAAACGCTGCTGATAAATTGTGCGCGATAAAGCTGCGCTGTCGTAGCCGCATTTGGCTTGAAAAGGGTTTCATGCGGCGCGGTATGAAAAATGCCAAAGCAGCAAAAGAAGAGCTGCAACTGGCCAGCGGGCCTGTTGGCTTCAGCATCGTGCCAGCATCATCATCAAAGCAACAGCAAAAAAACAAAGCCAAAGAATTTGTACGAAAATTGTTGCGCTTCGATTTGCCAGCAGGCAGGCCAGGCAGCCGCTTTTGATCAATGTCCGCCGTTGTGTCCAAGTCCGAGTTCGAGTCCCAATGTCAACTGCAGCCTCACCTTTTATTTAAGTCTTTGGGCGCTGCGGTATGCATTGCGGCGCATAACTGCAGGCATTTAATACTTTTTTTTTTTTGCTTGTTTCCCAAGCCTCTGCGAGTCAAGAATTTCGCATTTCTGGCGACAAACAAAATATTTCTGTACAATCTTTTCTCATAATTATTGTCTTTGTCTTTGCCTTTCCACGAAATGAAATCAATAAAATGCGCAATATTTATGGCTATCGATATTTATTTTTTGTGTTTCTTCTTGTGACAATCTTTTTTTTCTTCTGATAATTAGCTAAGCTAGTGGGTGTGTGTGTGTGTGAGTGTGGACCCCACCACTGCTTGTGGGCAGCCCCAATGCATCAAGTGGGTGTCTATATCTTCTTTACGACTCCATGACACATGGCACACTTTTGCAACCCACACACATAAGTTGCAATATAGTATGCGACGACCCACGTAGCCCTTTTTTGTCTATAGATTCTATTCGTTCATTTCGAATAATATAATCATCTAGTAGTCGTAGTTGTAGTAGGCCATGCAAATCAATGGCAGATGTGTGTGTGTGTGTGTATACAAAGCTAAAACAGGTCGCTGACTAATGATAACAGACGGAGTCACAGTCGGGCCTGTCCCCGTCCCTGCCTCTAAAATCGAAAAACTGCGTGGGCTGCTAATTATTGAAAACGCCAACTGAACTTAGACTTGGCAGCGCCCACTTGTTTGTTGCTGTTGTTGTTTATGTTTTGTTTCTTTTTTACTTTGTTTAAGTTGTTTTCATTGCTTCCGAGCGAATTAAATATATACATATATACAAAAGACTTAGGCAACAAACTTGCGCTGCGCAGCCTTAGCTATTTCCGTTTAGTAATTCGAAATGAATTTCGTTCGAATTTAATTTCTTAACATTTGCATTCACCTGTAGCCACATAATTCAACACCTACCTGTGTCTAATTAAACAACGGCCTGAAATTATATTTAGCCCACACATTGAGTTGTTATTGTTGGCTGTTGTTCCGCATGAAATCAAGCGTGAAATTTCTTTAGCTTTCACTGTACGAAAATCGATGAACAAAATCATTTGAGTTCTTAAAGTTTTCCCGTAAGAAGATAAGTTTAAAGGCGTACCAATCAAATTTCTAGGTTAATGAAACAAATTGTAAAGCTTCCTGTTAAATCTTAAACTTCTTTCAAACCTTTTCTGCTTAAAATCATTCTCATTCAAATCTTATTTGTACCAATATTTCTAACATTCAACCTAAAATCCAACACTTGCTTATTTTTCATTACAGTTTGCATTGGCACAAAGAGTCGTCTTTCGGTGCCCTCGAATCGGGATCATCATTATCGTAATCTGCGCGATCGTTACACGAATTGCACCTATGTCGATGGCAATTTGGAATTAACCTGGCTGCAGGATCCCAATTTGGATCTCAGCTTTCTGGCCAACATACGTGAGGTGACAGGCTACATACTAATCAGTCATGTGGATGTTACCAAAGTGATATTCCCAAAGTGAGTGAACAAAATTCAAAGAAATTCCTATCACATTGAGACTAATTGGTTCTCCCTACTCTTTAATTTAAGACTTCAAATAATACGTGGCCGCACGCTCTTTAGCCTTACGGTTGAGGAGGAGAAGTATGCTTTGTTTGCCACCTACTCGAAGATGAACACGCTGGAAATGCCCGAACTGCGAGATATACTGCAGGGCTGGGTGGGTTTCTTCAACAACTACAATCTTTGCCATACGCGTTCGATTGTCTGGCGCGAGATTTTGTCGGGCGTCAATGATAATTACAATTACACGTACAATTTTACGGCGGAGGAGCGCACGTGTCCCAAGTGCGATGCGTCGTGTCAACGTGGCGCCTGCTGGGGCGAGGGTCCGCACAATTGCCAGAAGTTCAGCAAGATAACATGCGCTCCACAGTGCGCCCAGGGTCGCTGTTTCGGCCCTGGACCGAGGGATTGTTGCCATCTATTCTGTGCTGGTGGCTGTACGGGTCCAACGCAGAAGGATTGCATTGCGTGCAAGAACTTCTTTGATGATGGCGTCTGCAAGGAGGAATGCCCACCCATGCGCAAGTACAATCCCACCAACTATGAGCTGGAGACAAATCCGGAGGGCAAGTATGCCTATGGAGCGACTTGTGTGCGTGAGTGCCCCGGCCATTTGCTGAAGGATAATGGCGCCTGTGTTCGTAGCTGCCCCTCTGACAAGATGGCCAAGGATGGCGAGTGTGTTGCCTGCAACGGACCCTGCCCCAAGACCTGCCCCGGCGTTCCGGTTCTACACTCAGGCAACATTGATTCGTTTAAGAACTGTACCGTTATTGAGGGCAGTATCAGGGTATTGGATCAGACCTTCTCGGGCTATCAGGATATATTCACGAACTACACAATCGGCCCACGCTATATGCCAATGCATCCCGATCGCTTGGAGGTCTTCTCAACGGTCAAGGAGATCACTGGCTTTCTGAACATTGAGGGTGTCCATGACAAGTTCAAAAATCTATCGTACTTTCGCAACTTGGAGGTTATCCATGGACGGCAGGTCATGGAGAGTTACTTTGCCGCACTATCGATTGTCAAATCATCGCTTTCCAGTTTGGAGTTGCGCAATCTAAAACGCATCAACTCGGGCAGCATTGTCATCCAGCACAACAATCACCTCTGTTATGTCAGCAACATTCGTTGGTCTTTGGTTCAAAAGTCCAATGATCAAAAGCAGTTTATCAATGAAAATCTCAATACCTCGGCATGCCGTAAGTACACAGCTATATTATTGTCTTAAGATTGCAATTCTAACTCCCTTGTTCCTCTACCAGGAAAAGCTGGCCAGGTCTGTTCGGATCAATGTAATAGCGATGGCTGTTGGGGCGCTGGATCGGATCAGTGTTTGAACTGCAAGAGCTTCAACTACAATGGCACCTGCATTGCTGACTGTCGCAATGTCTCCAAGTAAGTAACAAACTCTTTTCATAACCACTACTACTAGTCTGATATTGAGTAAACTTCCTATTGTGATCCCTGTTTAACCCAATTTCTCCTCCCTACCACTCCACAGCACGTATCAGTTCGATTCGAAGACGTGCAAGAAATGCCATCCGGAGTGCCGTACGTGTTCCGGACCCGGTGCCGAGCACTGTGATGAATGTGTTCACGTTCGAGATGATCAGCACTGTGTTACCGTCTGTCCGGACGATAAGTACTCAGACTTTGGTCTTTGTCGCAAATGTCACGAGACCTGTGAGGGTTGCACTGGACCAAAGAACACCATTGGACATGGCGCGTGTAATTCATGTAATCTGGCCATCATCAATGCCGATGCGACAGTGGAGCGCTGTCTGCGCAAGGATGACAAGTGCCCCGATGGCTACTACTGGGAATATGTGCATCCGCAGGAGCAGGGCTCACTTAAACCTTTGGCTGGCAAGGCCATTTGTCGCAAATGTCATCCACGCTGTGAACTATGCACCAACTATGGCTTCCACGAGCAGGTCTGCTCCAAGTGTGCTGGCTACAAGCGCCGCGAACAGTGCGAGGACGAATGCCCAGCGGATCATTATGCGGATGAGGAGAAGCGTGAGTGTTTTGAGTGCCATCCGGAGTGCAAAGGCTGCACAGGACCCGGCTCCGAAGATTGCCAGGCCTGTCGCAACTTCAAGCTGTTTGCCGAGACTGAAGTCTACGATAATACCACACTGTTCAATTGCACCTCGAAGTGTCCAGCCGAGTTACCGCACGTTAATTATCAATCTCACATCATTGGACCACATTGTGTGTCCAGTCCGCCTAGGGGCTCCAAGCTGACAGCTGGCCTTAATTTCCAGACGATGATCATCATCTTTGTGGCTGTATTTTTCCCTGTTATTTGCGTACTTGGCGTCATTGTCTTCATCTGCCGACAGAAGCAGAAGGAGAAGAAGGAAACGGATGACTTGGCCAAGGTGTTCTTCGGCTGCGAGGACTCGGAACCATTGCGACCCTCCAACATTGGCGCCAACCTAAGCAAACTGCGCATTGTCAAGGATGCGGAACTACGCAAAGGTGGCGTCCTTGGCATGGGCGCCTTTGGGCGTGTCTACAAGGGCGTCTGGGTGCCAGAGGGTGAGAATGTCAAGATACCCGTTGCCATCAAGGAGCTGCTGAAGACCTCCGGTGCCGAGTCGAGTCAGGAGTTCTTAAATGAAGCCTACGCCATGGCCACTGTGGAGCATGGCAATCTTCTCAAGCTGCTCGCTGTTTGCATGTCCTCACAGATGATGTTGATTACACAGCTTATGCCACTGGGCTGCCTGCTCGACTATGTGCGCAACAATCGCGACAAGATCGGCTCCAAGGCTCTTCTCAATTGGTCCACTCAAATTGCCAAGGGCATGTCCTATCTGGAGGAACGTCGCCTCGTTCATCGTGATCTTGCTGCACGCAATGTTTTGGTGCAGACGCCTTCGCTGGTTAAGATTACAGATTTTGGCCTGGCCAAGTTGCTCAGTTTGGACTCCAATGAGTATAAGGCGGCTGGTGGCAAGATGCCCATCAAATGGTTGGCTCTAGAGTGCATTAGACACAGGGTCTTCTCCAGCAAATCGGATGTCTGGGCCTTTGGTGTGACCATTTGGGAACTGTTGACTTTTGGCCAGCGACCACATGAGAATATTTTGGCCAAGGATATACCTGATCTCATTGAAATGGGTCTTAAGCTGGAACAGCCAGAGATCTGCTCCCTGGACATATACTGCACATTGCTCTCCTGCTGGCAACTAGACGCCGATCTTCGACCACCTTTCAAGCAGCTGACCAACGTTTTCGCAGAGTTTGCACGCGATCCTGGTCGTTATCTGGCCATACCCGGCGATAAGTTCACACGTCTGCCTGCCTATACGAGCCAGGACGAGAAGGATCTTATACGCAAGCTGGCACCAACAACAGACGGCTCCGAGCCCATTGTCGAAGCGGATGACTATCTGCAGCCCAAGGCAGCAGCCGGTCCTAGCCATCGCACAGATGGCACTGATGAGATACCCAAACTCAATCGCTACTGCAAGGATCCCAGCAACAAGAACTCCAACAGCGGAGGCAGTGGAATCAATGGTGACGATGAAACCGATTCCAGTGCAAGGGAAGTGGGTGTTGGTAATCTACGCCTTGATTTGCCTGTCGATGAGGATGATTATTTGATGCCCACGTGTCAGAGTAATCCAAATGGCGGCAACAACAACAACAACAACAATAACAGCAACAATCCCAACAACAACATGGCAACAGCAGCCACTGGCTATATTGATGTCATTGGTGTAAGTATTATAAATAGATTGAGAAGAAACTTCAATAATTGAACATATTGAACTCTCTTTGTCTCTTACAGGTGCCAGCGAGTGTAGATAATCCCGAGTATCTATTAAATGCATTAAGCGCTGGCGAAGCGCCAATTCCTACACAAACGATTGGCATACCTGTGGCAGGTGTGCCCGGCACAATGGAGGTTAAAATGCCGGGCAGCGAATCAACTAGTTCCGATCATGAGTACTACAATGATACGCAGCGAGAGTTGCAACCATTGCAAATACTGCGCAGTCGCAACACGGAGACGCGAGTGTAGTCCGCAGTTGCAACACACGCGCACACTGCCAGAATGTAACAAAAATGTTATCAACATTGGATAACAATCTTGCCACGTAGTACCCAAGTGCCTTTTGAACCACCCATCGCCAGATAGATGTCAATTTGCCAGTCTGCTCTGAGGTGTGCCTTCTGAATGCTGTTATCATAGATACAAACAAAACAAAACATAACAAACAAACAAAAAACCATACGTCTGTAATAGTTGTAGTAGAAAAAAACAAAATCAAGTGTAGCTATATAGTCGTGTACAGTACTATCGATATTATTTTCCCCAATTTTCACTCTTATGCATATAGCATGTATATCTACATAGTTTTGTATTTTAGTGTCCAGTCGCCTAACAGCGCTTGTAGATTCAATGTAATTACAAGAACAAAACACCGATAGTGCATTTCTTAGACGCCAACGAAACCAATAATTGAACCTTGAGCAGATTTCTGTTTATTGGTTTTGGTATTGCGTTGGTCGAACACTAAGCTTAAATATCTATATCTAGTTCATGTAGCAGCGGACTGTCGCAGTTGTATCAAACAATGTCTGTTTGTATAAAAAAATATTAATAGGAATAATAGGCTTTTAGTAAATAGTTTCCAACTGTGATATAGTTCCTAGAAAATGCAGAATAGTTGTTTAAGATTTTTACTTACTTTTGAATTAACTCAAACGATTTACTACAACCCACTGTAAAACTTCTTTAATGGGACTTATTTCAAAAACTTGATTCGAAAAAAAATAAAAATATAAGAACAGATTTGATTTGAAACAACAAACAATAAATCCCGAGCGTGCCATGCATCGAAAATGCAATTCTCCTAAAGATTTCGAATATTTGTTGGCACATTAAGGTTGAAACTGAAAATAAATGTAATTGTAAGCTCTTAGTCTAATATATAATGATCAAAGATATTTATGTAAATAATATATACAATATATGTATACACAATTGTAATAATTTAACATAGTAACTAATCTGTACGCGTACTTCTTATAAAAATGTAGATTTTTACTTTGCGTATTAAATTTTAAATATGTAGCATATATTTTTATATATAAATATTTTAGTTTAACATAATTGAAATTAATTTACGAGTACCTACGCAAAGATATGCATAAATGAGTAAATAAAATGATTTTAAAATAAATGTTCAATAATTGTTTTTATATTGTGGAGTATTGTTTGAAAAGTTATTCATCTCTAAATTTCAGTCTTGGGAATTTATTAATTCACCCCTTTAAAAAAGTACCGAACCTAAAAAGTGTGCTTTAAAAATAAATACTTATATTTTGTTGTTCATCCTAAAACTATGCTTTGATTTGTATTTTGTTTTTCTGCTAAGCGCCACCTATTGGGATGTCAGTCAGCTAGAAATTTTCTAGTCCCACTTCAAAGCTGATTAGCAGGTGGCGCTTTATACAAGTTGAGCCGTTACAAAATTAAACGCATAAAAATTCACATTGTTTTCTTTTTTCTTTTATTTGAAATACGCAATTAGACAATTTAATGGATTTGGCTAAAAGTGGGCGCAAACGGTGCTCGTTTTGTTTCATTTGAGTATTTATACTTTGCACATAATTGTAGAGCTTGTCGGTATGTATGTATGTATATGTATATGTATTATATGTATGTTTATTTGAAAAGTTATTCCATAGTTTACATTCATTAAAAGTTCAATTACATCAATTACGTACTACAAAAACTATTGCTGTGAATTAATTGATTTTATAGTTGTTGTAGCTACACATATTATATTATGTATGTACGTATTATAAGTAATGCTTTCGAGACAATTCCCAAAAAAAACAACTGTCTGTCTGGCTATTTTTGTTTTTTATGCAATTAAATAACCGAAAGTCTATAATTTCTAAGCACTTAAAAACAAACAGAGAAACTTATCCGAAAACTATGCAAAAACTACTCAACTTCGGTCGTAAACAAATCAGTGCTGGGCGCTTTGGGCTCTATCTTAAAAATTCTAAAAAGAAATGCTAGGCATGTAGTAGCATGTAAATGTGTGTATGTGTGTGGTTGAGTGAATGTGTATGTGTGTGTGAGAATGAGCTGGTGTTAATTGCCAGCAAAAACCTAATTGATATAAACATTAAATAACATTTGGATTCAGAAAATGTTTGCAAAATACCCCCCCTCCCTCCCTCCTTACCCTACCCTACTGCCTGTCCCACCCATGCCTATTAACCCCCTCTTCTCGAGCAATTAGTGTGCAACACGCACATAGATTAAGATTACACAGTGCCCAGAACATTGACATAGACGCTGTTCATCTGGACATGGAGCCTATCACATTGGAACGCGACGGACGAGCAAATATTCGGAGAACTGCTGACCCTCGACACCGCCACCAGTGCTTGCCTCAATGGTGAAGCCAGCATTGAGCAGACGTGTGAGCACCTGAACCGAATTCAACTTGCAATAGCCATTGAGTGGGAAGCGTATGATTTGGCGCCAATCACCCTGGTTCCAGGAGACGCCGCTGCGACTCGATTGCGTTGCCTGATTGGCCTCCGGGAACAGTTCGTCGAGCAGTGCCCGTTCCGCCGATAGCATTATGCGTTCACCCAGATCGGGTGAAATGTGCAGCGCCACAACTTCATAATTGCATTCGGGCGCGCCGCTTGTCCTTGGGCTGCTCTTAATATGACGTGCTGGTGGTGTAGGTGGCGCCACCAAATAGTTGCCGTTGCGAACACGCTCCTTACGCATGCTCTCCAACTGCTTAATCATCGCTGCCAGCCAATTCCATAGAAGTATAGAAGGTTACATGTCCACAAATAAGCAACAGGTTGGTTATGCTACATTGTTGCATATTGTTATAACAGCAGAGAGACTATTTTATTGTGTAATCTACTTCAATGAAGGAGGCTTTCTGCTGTTCAAGTAAGATTAATAATAAAAATACAGTAGAATCCGGTTATAACGACTCTGCCTATAGCGTCGATGACTTGATTGGTCCCCATTCAAACTTACAATTCAACCGAATATTGCGACGTGCCAATAAAAAATACAGCGAAATAATGCCAAAGACCCTTTAATAACAAGATAATGCAATTGGTAAGAAAAGAATTGCGCCAGGGGTTCGCTTCAGAAATATTTCAAATGGTCTACAGAATAACAAAAGCAGTAAGCCATAAGTGTGAGGGAGCGCGAAAGCAGACAGCATGTGCAGCCGTTTTTGTTTCAGTTGCCCTTGCACTCAGCGGCCTGTCAAGTGTACGAAAAGCGGCCGACCAGCGGCAACCAAGAACGGTAAAAATGTGTTAGTATTTGAGTGCATGTGCGTTTTTACATTTCTGCTGAGCCTGATTGACGTGATGTTTCTTATTTTGATATGTTTTCTTTGTCTGTTTCTTCGACAAGTGAATTAGCATTAAAGTACGGCAGATAAATTTCAACATGCATGTCAAATAGTCAATGAATTTTGTGTGATGATAGTTTGATGAGAATAAATAATAATAATAATAGTTTTTGTTTGCACTTAGTAAAAAATATATAACAAACTACAAAAACAAATTATATGTGTATGTATACAGATTTCGATCATAAAATATTTGAGAAGTTTAAATTAAGCAAAATACTTGTCTTTTGAAAGTGTATTGAAAAGATAAAAGAACAATTTTTATAAATTGCAGCAATTTAAATTATTTATATAACTGTATCAAATCTAACAGGGTGATCAATATAAAATAGAATATTCAGAATGCACTCACCGGTAGCAGCAACAACACATATACAGTTAAATCTCTCTCTCCTTCTTTTTTCCAGTGACCACTCTCACAAAAACAAAAAGCACACCCACACCCAACAATAATTAAATGAGAGGCATCTCATCTTCCTTTTCTATATACATACATACATATGTATGTATATTATTTTATTTTATTTTCACTGCACTTCACACACAAGAAAAAAATAATAAAAATAAAGTAATGTAATTAATACCATCTTCAATGCTTCGCCTATAACGGAGATTTTCAGCGCGCTAAACGCAACAACAACACATTCACTCGTACGAGCGCGGTTATCCTCTCTCTTTAGTTTTTTTCGCGACCCGGCAAAGCAGCAACAAATTGGCGCGCGTTTCACAATTTTTCACTTGCCTTAAAACACTTTAAAAAGCAATTACACGGCGATTCTATAATGTTATAAACACTTTGCGTATGTTCAGTGCGCTAAATAAACACAATTTAACTATTAATATAGGCCGTATCAATTATAATTTAATGAATAAACGGACGACAAACTTCCAGCGATGTAAAGACGCGCAAAGTTCCAGGCTTACTGCCTTTAATGGGTGAAGTGGAACGAGAGAGCGATCGCTCTCTGCAGTCAGAGCCGAACAGTTCCTTTTATATCTCAATTCGCGAAGTTGGTTTACATTCGTGTGCAGCAACAACAAAAAACGTAGGCAAGCATTTTTGTATTTGCATGTATTTTACTATTGCCGGTATTCTGATCACACTTCGTTTTTTCGCTGCAGCGCACGCAAATTGTGCTTGTATGCGTGTGAAAACTGTGACAATATGTGTGTGTGCCCATAACTTATTTAAAGCAAGAACACCGGCAATAGTAAAATATATGCAAAAACACTTGCTGCTGCACACGAATGTGTATCAACTTCGCGAATAGAGATATTAAAGGAACTGTTCGGCTCTGACTGCAGAGATCGATCGCTCTCGCGTTCCACTTTACCCATAAAGGCAGTTAGCCTGGAACTTTGCGCGTCTTTACATCGCTGGAGGCTTGTCGGCCGTTTGTTCATTAAATTATAATTGATACGGTCTATATTAATAGTTAAATTGTGTTTATTTAGCGCACTGAACATACGCAAAGTGTTTATAACATTATAGAATCGCCGTGTAATTGCTTTTTAAAGTGTTTTAAGGCAAGTGAAAAATTGTGAAACGCGCGCCAATTTGTTGCTGCTTTGCCGGGTCGCGAAAAAAACGAAAGAGAGAGGATAACCGCGCACGTACGAGTGAATGTGTTATTGTTGCGTTTAGCGCGCTGAAAATCTCCGTTATAAGCAAAGCATTGAAGATGGTATTAATAACATTACTTTATTTTTATTATTTTTTTCTTGTGTGTGAAGTGCAGTGAAAATAAAATAAAATAATATACATATGTATGTACATGTGTATATAGAAAAGAAAGATGAGATGCCTCTCATTTAATTATTGTGTGTGGGTGTGCTTTTTGTTTTTGCGAGAGTGGTCACTGGAAAAAAGAGAGAGAGACTTAACTGTATATGTGTTGTTGCTGCTAGCGGTGAGTGCATTCTGAATATTCTATATTATATTGATCACCCTGTTAGATTTGATACAGTTATATAAATAATTTAATTGCTGCAATGCATAAAATTTTTCTTTTAACGACTCAATACACTTTCAAAAGACAAGTATTTTGCTTAGTTTAAACTTCTCAAATATTTTTATGATCGAAATCTGTATACATACACATATAATTTGTTTTTGTAGTTTGTTATATATTTTTTACTAAGTGCAAACAAAAACTATTATTATTATTATTTATTCTCATCAAACTAACATCACACAAAATTCATTGACTATTTGACATGCATGTTGAAATTTATCTGCCGAACTTTAATGCTAATTCACTTGTCGAAGAAACAGACAAAGAAAACATATCAAAATAACAAAAGTCTCGTCAAGCAGGCTCAGCAGAAATGTAAAAAACGCACATGCACTCAAATACTAACACATTTTTACCGTTTTTGGTTGCCGCTGGCCTGTCGCTTGTCGTACACTTGACAGGCCGCTGAGTGCAAGGGCAACTGAAACAAAAACGCTTTCGCTCTCCCTCACACTCATTGCACCTGAGACGAAATAACTGTAAAGGCATTTCTTACCGATTGCATTTTATTGTTTTTAAAGGGTCTTTGATAATGACAACAAATTTAAGCATCAAACGACGCTGTTATCAATGATTGGCACAATTGCTTGTGTGCGTAGCAGTTAAACGCAGGTTCTTACACTCTCACTACTCTCTCTTATTTTTGGCAACGCTGCTAAGAGAGATAGAGAGAGAGAGAGAGAGAGTCGAAGTGCAATGCCAACATCACGCAAACACAGACTTCATAGCCTATTCCATGAAATGTGCCTTTATATTTCTAGTTTTTTATACTTTTTTCCAAGTTTTTTTGTTTTGATTAAACAATTAATTTGTTTTACTTTAAAACCTGTTATGAACATGGCAACCACAAAATAAACAAAAAAAATAATGTTTTTGCTCCTTTCGGTTAGCGACGTCAAATCGTCGGTCCCTTCAAAGTCGTTATAACCGAATTCTACTGTATATATTTTCTGTATGCTTCACAGAATTTAAGTTTTATATGTGTATAACACTTACGTTCCACTTCGTAGTAGCGCGCTTCCTCAAGCAACAATTCGAGATCGGGAAAATCATCAGCAATCAATAGTCTTGAGTTTCTCATATAGTTTAGTATATGGCGAAACATGCCACCATCTCGATCAATGAAATAATGCTGCTTCAAAGAGTCAAGCACAATGGGTATCTGTCCATTGAATAGCTTGGCCAGTTTCGACTCGGGATATTTGGTAAGCGTCTCCAAAGAGCTCGTATAAATTGTGCCGCCCACATCGATGTGAACGGGTGCCGTATAGCGTGAGGCGGCTGCCACACACGGTATGCCAGAGATGGGCTTGTGGTTGTGCAAATAGGAACTGGCACCAGCCGAGGCGCCACCAGGTCCACCGCCTGCAGCTGCCGCAGCAGCAGCAGCAGCCACAGCGGCTGCAGCCGCCGCACCGGGCAAACCCAACGGCGTCACTGAGGAGCTGGCGGGCGGTGTTGTTGTGGGCGATGAGGAATTTGAGATCGTTGGCGAAACGGTGGGCGAAGCGCTAATACAAACAATTGTTAATCCAATAAAAACAAAACGTTTTCTATCGAGTGCGGCGTACCTGATTTTAATATCGCTGCGGGTATATATGCGGCCCGTTGAGGATAAATCGCGCGGCTCGAGGCCCTTTGCATCTCTTTCGCGCTCTCGATCCATATCGCATTTTTTGCTGCAAAAACACAAAATAAAACAGATTAGTAAGGTACTCAACTGAGCTGCTTGGATGAGCTAATGTAAAAATCAGCCTGAGAACCAAAAATTCACTACAACTTGATTACAACATGCAACATGCCCAGAGACAGACAGGCAGGCAGGCAGGCACAACAAACGTGACAAAGCAAATGCCCCCAAAACAACAACAAGAAAATGGCTGTAAGCGTTTGCGTCTCGTTGAAGAGTTCAAAGTTGTTTTCTTCGCATATATAATGCAAAAGTATTTCATATGATTTTGTGTGGGAATATATTTGGCTTTTGCATTGCGTTTAACTCATTTATGCTGCGGAGGAGTCGTTGTTGTAACAGCCCCATCCCTCCCCCGCCAGACAGACACACACACACAGAGCCCGAAGCTGCAGTTGCAGTTGCAGTTGCCGTTGCAGCCACGACAAGACAAAAAAATGTTGTGAGCGCAGCGGCTGTGGCACCGTCAAATTGACCACAGGGCATGCGCCTCGATTTTCACACGAAAATCACGTTGATTTGAGCATCGTTATGGCAACAAACTGCGAGCTCGCCGAAGTCGCCGACAAAGCAACAGCAACAACTGCGTGCAGAAATGCGCCATCACGCACGCTAATTATGACATGTCAAGCCCTGTCCAACATGACGTATACGCAATGTTAACAGCGTGCTACAAAATCAACGCATTTCCCTTCTTGATTATGGCATCAGCTCACTCAATCGCTATCGTTATCATTCTCTTTCCTGCTGTCTCTATCTTCTCCATCATCATCAGCATTTCTCCCCATCTCTTTCACTCTCTCTCTCTCTCTTTTTCTGTCCGTCTCCAAGCTGTCGTATCATTAGCAGACGTCATGGACAACAAATTAATAAAACTCAATCAAACCGATGCCGCGGGTAGTTGCAAGAGGATTATATCTCTACTATTTACCACCTTCCTTTCCCCCTTTGCACTCTTGGCATTTTTATGACATCCACTTGGTCATGCTCGTTTATATCAATACCCTGTTATTTTTATAAATGGGCAAAGGCTTTCTTTGCTTCTTTAAGTTTAAAGTTAAGTCATAAGTTCTTGATTCTTGTTAAGTTCATCTTGATAGTTTTGACTTCATAGTTATGATCCATACCCATTACATTTTACAGGGTATACTTCAATCCGTATACATTTTCATAGCTGGCTAATATGTTTTGTTTTCTCATGTTTTATCTGTTATGCGCATTAGGCCACAGAGCAATTGCCCGGCTGTCAGTTTGTCCGTTGATGCATGCAGTTTGCTTAAATATCCATTTTCATTGCCATTCGCCCTTGACCCCCTGCCCCCCCTCCATTTACCATCTCTTCTTGTGCCGAGCGTATTTACTAAACAAGTTTGCTTTTTAAAATGTTTTAAGCCCTTGAGCTATATGGCTCTGGTAATTACGATTTGATTAACTTTAACTACATGAGCATTCACATTCGCATTTACATTCACATGCTCACATTTCCACAAAATAAAAAAAAAGGTGAAGGAAAAAAATGCCAAAGCAACGTTAAAAATAGGGTTAAAAAAAAAAAGAATTGCTAAAGAAAATGGCCGCAGGGCAATTCTCATGGCAAGTGCTTGTGTTTGTTTGTGTACAGCTGCGTTGGTTTTCTTTTTTTTATTATTAATTTACAACAATTATTAAAGCTCAATAAAACATGCGGGCCCAATGACTGACTTGACTGGCTTAAATGCCAAACAAGAACAACATACAGATGTACATATGTATGTATATATGTGTGTATGTATGCAAAACAACAACAACAATTTGAGGTCTGCTCTGCAGCCAGAAAACAATTCAATTTCAATTGCTTTGCGGTCCACTTGAGGCAGCTTGCAAGCAAGCAGGTTGCTGCAGCTTTAGCTGTTAACACACAGCAGGTGCAGCAGGCGCAACAAACACACACACACACACACACACATACACATACGCCCACTGTTAACGGTATTGTGCATAAGCAGAGACACACACACACAAGGCAGCCGCTTTGCAGTTTTGCCAGCTATTCTAGTCCAATAGCGCCTAAAGCAATATCTTTTCTAGGCAGCGACCACAACAGCAGACATAACGAAGTGAGACTGAGAAAGACAAATTGGAAGAGAGAGGGAAATACGGAGAGAGAGAGAGTGAGGTAGCGATATTCGCAGCGCCTTTGGTTACACTTCAGTTTAGCATGAAATTTTGAAGAGTTGCTATTTTGCCAAATGCTGTTGTTGTTCTGACTAAAAGAGAGAGAGAGAGAGGGAGGGAGAGTTGGGAAAACGAAGCTATAGTCTTGCCTCGACCTGTGTCTGTCAAGCTGCTTGCGCCGCATTTGCATTTGCATGTGGGCGTCACTCTAGTTGTTGGCTACCACAATACGCCCACCCCTCCCTCATCCAAATGCTTAGCCGGAACACGAACATATATATATATATCTTCGCCTGACTGACATCTTTGGTTTGCCTTTTAATGGCAATGCCATTAACTCAGCTCCACTTGCATGTTGCTTAGCCTTTGTTTTGGCCCAATATTCAGTTTTAGATTACACATGGCAGAGAGGGAGAAGTATGTTAGTGTGTGTGTGTGTAGGCAAAAAGACAGCTTATTAGTTGGCATTGTTCAAATTTTGGACAAAACTATCGAGTGGCAGCTGCTGTTGTTGTTGCTGCTGCAGTGCCTGGGGGGCCAAATAATTTAGCAGAGTTCGTAGCATAGACAAAAGCAGCCGTTGGCCAAGAGTAGTGGACTAGCTGGCCTGCCTCTACTCTCCTGTCTGTCCATGCTCCTCAGCCACAGGCAGCTCAATCTCAAAATGCGACATGGCCCAGCCCCATCAATTGGTGATAGAGTGTAGTCCTCAGCCTCAGCTCTTGTCAACCAAACCAAAATGAAAGCCCACACATAAAAGCGATAACAAAAGCCAAGAAATGAGCTAAAGTGCACACACAAACACACACACACGCACAGCTAGTAGTGATACACACCTCAGCAGAGGTTGACGTTGACGTTGACGCTGACTATGTAACCCCTACAAAATGTCCTGCGGCTAGGCAACCTTCCGCACACAAAGGCCAGCCAGGCAGGCAGCCAGCCAGCCAGCCAGACACTGTGTCCTGTGCTGCATACCCACCCAACCACCCACTTCTTTTCCCTTCCCACCATCCATCCCCTTATGTGCACTGGCGAAAAAGGGCAAAACGCTCGTCTTTGCCTTTGGCGATCGTTTGGAATTAGTGCGGAAATCATGGATGGATACGAAACGAAACCAAAACCAACAGCAAAACACAAACCCAAACACCCAAACGAAGCCAAGCCAAGCCAAGCCAAGCCAAGCCATCAGCCAAGAGCCAAGGAGCAGCTCATATATAGCAAAAGGTGTTTGAAGATTGCAAAGGGGGGGAAAGAGAAGTGTGGATTGCTTTGCTCTCGTACAGAGCGAAAAAAAACCGAATAACAAAGTCCAGGATGTCAAACTTAAATCCATTTAAGAAGATTTTTTCTTTTTATTTTTAGACTTTTTATTCCATATTTGAACTGGTTTTACTTTAATCAGTATTTTAAGAATGTTCAATACCTTGTTTAAGTTCGTTTTATCTTAAATTCTTTGCGTTTTAATTCTCACTGTATGAAGACAAGAATGTTGATCTTAATACAAATAGAGTTTTATTTGATTTAAGTAGTTTCTTACTTGAATCAAGATTATTTTCTCTTTTATAAAGTATTTTTGTACTTTGAAGCTCATTTAAATGACTTTTTTCTCTTTGTGTAGGGCTCTGCCTGCTGCTTGTGCTGTTGCATGTGTTTGTGCTTGTGTGTGTGTGTGTGTTTATCTGTGTGCGTCTCCTCATTCATTTATCCTTGCAGTGCTGAAGGCAACTACAACAACAACAACAACAACAAAACAACAAAAGAGCATAGAAGAGCATTGGCTGTAACCACGACAAGAGGCAACTGACTCCAACTCCAACTCTAACTCTAGCTTTGTATAGTTTTCTCTGATTCTGGCTCTGCTCTCTGCTTTCTGTTCTATGTGTAGATTGTCCCAAAATAATACACACACACACACACATGCACACATGCACATGAATAGAGGCGAAAACTTTTGGTTGTGGTTGGAGGTAAGTTGGGTGTCCGTTTTGGCTAACACGCACACACTCACACACACACACACAACACACACACATATGCTGGTTGCATGTGTTTGCGTGTCTGCATTTTAAGATATCATACCTAAGTTGCTGATCCCTTGCGGCGCACCAACAACAACAACAACGGCAGCAGCATTGCAAAAAAAAATATAAGCGAATAATAAGAAGAAGAAATCAAAAGCCCCAAAGCCCCAACCAAAACCAAACCAAACCGTAAGACCCAAACCCAAATCCTCCGACTCAGAAACGAAAGTTTGTCGAGGCACAAACCTTATCTCAATTTTAAAATGCCGCCGGCTCAAGCAGCGCTTATGCCCCCCCTCCCATCGTCCTTTCTCTGTCTTTCGCGACTTGGTCATATGGGTGGGCGAGATAAAGGAGGCAGATGCCGCCAAAGTTTAGTGCATGCAACTTATGGCGAATTATTTGCGAGACTGCAACGCGTTGCAACGTCTGTTATTTTGGCAACAGCTTGCCACCAATTAGTTCTACTCACATTTAAAGACGCAAAGTCAAGTTTAGATGGGAAGAGGGGGGTGGGGTGGGGGTGGGGGGGTAAATGAAGTGAGTAAAAGGTAGTTAAGGTCTGTCAGGGCTATGCCCAGTGCTGTGGCAGGGTTGCCACGTTTGTGTATGTTGGTAAGACAAACACAAAGTGCTCGCATAAATACATGCATATGTATGTGTGTGTGCAAACACACACACACACACACAAATCACACCAATGTCCTTGGGGCACTTTGGGAAGAATTCAATGCCTCAAGTGTCGAGAGAGAGAGAGAGAGAGCAGCAGGCAAACTGGCTAACTGGCAACTGGGGAGCAGCAAACTGGCGAAAACTGGAGTTGGCGGCCAAAATCAAAACGCTGATGAGCAGGCAAATGAAAAAGTTTTTTTTCTCTCTGCTATTTTTGTTATTTTTTCTTATGAGAGGGGTTTGTCCGACGCAAGAGGAACACACATACATACAATAAGCCAAAAGCAAAAGCTAGAAACAAACACGCAGCAAGGGCAGGTCGCAGTTTGTTGCAACACACACACACACACACATGGGCAAAAGTTATGCTGCTTTTTCTTGTTCTTCTTAGCCAGCAGCATTTTACAAAAGGCCACGAAATACTGAAGCCGTCGCCGTGGCAGCTGTTGCAGGGAGTCGTCGTTGTGGCGCATATGGGAAATCAGTCGCAAGTCCTATGAAAATTTTGCCAGCAAAGTTGCAAAATGTTTGCGTGTGTGTTAGTGTGTGGGTGTGTTTGTGTGCCAAATTGTACAAATATATGCGCTATATATGTGTATTAGTGTGTGTGTGTGTGGCAAAAGTTGAGTTGAAGTCGAGTCGAGTCGAGTCGAGTGTAGCAGATATTAAAACGCTGCAAGGCTTTCAAAAATAAACTTTGAAAAATTTATTAGAAAATATTAAATAAAAACGACGATTGCGCTGCATATGCCAAAAGCTGCACAGAATGAATGAATGTGTGTGTGCGTGTGTGTGTGTGAGTGGATATAAGGAACAAGCTATACAAACATACATACATGCATGTATGTTAACTTGTAGCCGGCAACATGCGATTGCTTGGGCTGTCTTTGCTGCGTTGCAAAGCAAACATTACACAAAACTTACACACACACACTGAGAAACAAAGGCACACAATTGTTTTTATAGCTAAATACTCAAAAAAAAGAGGCAAAAGAAACCGGGCAAACCAGAGTAACATCAACAAATCTATTAGAAGACAGAGAGAAAACAAGAAAATTGCGCATACGCCGCATTGTGCAGCGGTAAATCGATTATATGCAGTAATAATTCGAAATCTGATTGATTGTTGATTGACAAAAAAACTAGCTACAATATTTCTTCTTTTCAAGAGTACTTACAGAAAGACATACATATAATTATGAATTTATAAATTTGTTTATAAATATTTTGAACATATATTTTTTACCTCACTTGAATCCTTTACATACAAATCATAATTAAAAAGTATTTAGCATTTAAAAATAAATATAAATGGGGCAAAGAAAAGAAGAAAAAATTGCTTGCATCAGGCAATTAAAGTGATATAAAAGGCCACACAGAATTTCTTTTGAGTGCGCCATAAAATTGGGCAATCAAAAACTGCATTCATTTGTTCTTTGGTTCGTTCATTCGTTGCATTTACCCCATCATTTATGCGTTGGGGCCTAATCAAGTGTACATAAAAATTAACAACAATGCTTCCAGTTGAATGCAGATCAAACAGTTGCCAGCCTTGCACTCAGTTGCAGCATACAGCATGCAGCATGCAGTTTCAGTTACAAGTGCATAGCCATTCAAGTGGCAAATGTTACTTGGAACGCGTTTCCGTAGACTGGCAACTGGCAGCAGGCAATGCGCATTTCCTAATTGGCGCAATTTGAGTGTGCATATTGCAATAACAGCATTTACAACACCAACAACAACAGCAACAACAGCACGCAGCAGATGCAACACAAAGCAAAATCGACAGCAAAGTATAACAAATGCAGGCGCAGGTGCAGCCAACCCAGAAGCCGAACACCAAAAGCACCAAAAGCATCATCAGCATCAACAACAATTGCCTTTTCATTTATACCCTTTGGGCAAAAATGTCTCAAAATGGGTATATAAAATTCTTGTTCTCGAAATCTTGGAGTTTGCTATTGCATAAAAGTTGCTCTTCTCAAATCAACGTTATGTTTGCACTTTATGCCGATTTTCTTTTTAAAGAAATCTTTTCTTAGAAATTTATTTGAATGTACTTTTTACGACTTCAAAAATGGAAAGGCCTGATGCCTCACATCGCTTTTTTTTTAGCTTAAGTGATTCTAATGATATTATTTTTTGCCATATAAATTTGAACAAGTTCAGACTCTCTTCGTAATAATGCATATTTCAGTGACTTTGGTTAAGCTTAAGTTTTCTTGGAACAGAACTTCTGATGTGAAAACTCAACTCTAACAGACAATTCTTTGAAAGAAAGATAATCATTTTCGGATTCATTATTCATGAGACGAAGAAGAATTCGCTTTTAAACCAAATAAAATGTGATATGCTTTCACATATATTTTGCACTTCAAAAGCCTTAGACCTTTCAAATAAAGTATTGAAAACGCGGCAAAACGTACCACATTTTAGATTTTTAAGCAGTTGAATTTGCCAAGGCTATGCATTTTTTTCTCTCAGCTCAAAAGCTATTGCTACAGATAGAGCATTGATAAGTCGATCCAAATAAATTGCTATGGTTTTTGGCCTTCACCTCTCGACTGGCAAGTGCGTTGTTGCCAATGTTGGCAAATGTTGTTGCTGGTAATGATGCCCAATTGCAGCTTAATTAACACACAGCGCGTTAAGCGCTTTGTATGCGGTGGCAGCAAGCGGTTACAAAAGCAACAACCGTGGTTAAAATGGGCATTTAAATTCACACACACACACACACAACATACCCATACCCATAGCGATTTCCATTACCCACACCCATTTCCTTTGGTTCTTTGACTATTGGGCTGTAACGGAAATTTCTAGCGAGTTTGGGCCAAAATGAAAATGTATTTTAAGTACAACTAACCGTACAAATTGGCAATGGCAACGTATAACGTTACGTTACGTTACGTTACGTTACGTTTGGAGCTAACCAAAACAAAACAAACGGCTTTGACTTTGCCTTCAACTCCGCCCCTTGTTCAACATAAAACCAGTTGCTTGCCACAGTTATTGCAAGTGGGATCAAGATAGAGTGAGATAGAGACAGAGAATGGGAAGATGTCGTTGTGTCGCAACTTTGCGAAGGTCGGTAGCTAAAATCAACTACTCCTCCCGCTGCTGTTGTTGCCTTTTGTTTTTTGGCCTCATTTGAATGCGATTTTTGGTTGCAGCCATGCTTTGAACTTTGCCTCCCAACACTTTTGGGAACTTTTGTCGATTCGTCGAACATAGAAAACAACAACAACAGAATGCTGTTGCCGCTGTAGTTGTAGTTCTTGTGCTGCTGTTGTTGCATGTAGAGCTTGTGACCTGGCGGGCATTTTGGCCATGCCAGCCGCTTAGTTTTGGCCATGCCAAGCGAGCCACAAACACAATCAGAACAACCGGTCAATCGCCTATCCTCCCAAAACGCCCGCCTCATCAGCCAGCGTATTTTATAGCCTTTAAGGTATGAACAAAAAATAATGCGACCTCCCCTCCCGCCGTCGTTTGTCGTTTTGTCGTCGTCTTTTGCCGCCTCCATTGCACACACACACACACACATAACTCAGCTGGGGGCCAAGTTTGTCGAAAATGGCTCGAGGCATGGTACAGTTTTTTTTTTCGGTTTTTTTTTTTTTGTTTGTGCTTGTAATATTTTTACTCAGATTTTGTTTTATTTTGCTCTTGGTACTTTTGTTTATTTCTCTTTTGGTGCGGGCCGAGCAACACTTGAGGCGCATCAAATTTTTAAAACGTCTGCGTTTATGGCACACACAGTTTTCGAACTCCAACTCAAACTCGGACACGGACGGCGGGCGACTTGGACTTGGTCTTGGTTATGGATGAGGATGTGGATGTGGACGTGGATGTGGCATGTGCATGTGGGAGAGACAAAAATCAGTTGACCCCCAGGCGCTGTTGGCCCAAGCCAATAACCAAAATATAAAAAATAAAAAAGAGTAATACAACAAAAGCAGGAAACTTAAAACTGAAAGAGGTTTCTTTTCATAGCTGCTTGCCGGCATTTGGTTTGGTTATGTGCTTTCAAAAATTCGTTTATTACAGAATCTTTGAGAGAGGGGAAGAAAAGAAAAAGAAATCATTTAAATTGACTTACCGTTTGGGGCAGGAGGACTCCACCGTCAATGGTGATCGTTGATCCAATGCAACAAATGGAGTTCTAGAAAGATAAAATCAATATATATATAATAAGATAATTCTGTTCAAATCAAAATCTTTATTATTATTCCAGATCAAACTTTAATAAATAAAAAATATTTTTTGTCTTAACCTGCTTTAGTTGTTGGCCTTAAGTTAGCTCAGAATTTTGTTGCCAAGATCATTACCAAAGTAGCTTTAAACTTAATTACGAAATGGCCAACCAAATGGCACCCGTATAACTAAAAACTATATAATTATTTTAAATTATCAAATTTGTAAATCGATTTTGTAGAACTAATTTGATTTAGTCAAAACATAAACCAAATCATAATAAACTGTTGCACAATGCCAAAACACAAAAAAGTGAGTAAAAGAGAAAGAGGGATAGAGAGAGAGAGAGAGAGAGAGAGATACAGAGTACAGCTGTAACTGTTACAACGGCACACAAACACACATACAATGCAAATGGAACTCACAAAAAAGTTGGTATATTTAGGAAATGCACTTTAACTAATTTATATTAACCAGCGCGTATGAACAACAAATTTTATAATATTTTTTAATTGGTGTCTGCTTTGTTTTTTTTTTTTTGCAATTTAGAAATTGAATGTTTTGCTAGCATATAATTTGCGGTGCTATTGTTTTTAGAATTTTGGGTTCAAACGCATTGCTTATTGCGAAATGGCGCCGCACACACACGCTACTCAGAATCACTTGAAATGTTTACTTCCGGTTTCCGGTTGTTGTCGCGCCCGCTGTTTGCTGCCTACTAAACTCTGTTGCGTCTCTCAATTGCTTTTTACCTGACTTGCATTCGCGCCGAGTGTTCGCTGTGAACTGAAATGTTGTTCGACATCCAACTGGTTTTTACTCAGTCTCAAACATGTTGGCAGCAAACCAAAACAATTGCCTCCAGGCTATACAAGCTGCAAAAGGAATGTTTTGGCTTAAAGTAACTGAAAAGTGAGATCATCCGAATTTACAGATTGTTTATATAATTTGCTGTGTTCTTATTAGTCATATAAGGGCCCAATGCCTTATAATGATTATTTCTTACTCGTTAGATTAACCAGCAAGCAAATTTTACAATCAAGAATGAACAACAATATAAACTTAAATATTTACAATTCATTGAATTATTTTATTCAAAATCAACTTATTTCTAAATGTAAACAATTATTAGCTAATAAGAATGTTGTTTTGGCATCTGTTGTGTTCGAGCGCGGTTCGAGTTGCAAGTCGTGTTTGATGTTTGACGTCTTTAGCAAATGGCGACCTTGGAGAGAGCAGCCGCCGCAGCAGCAGCATCATCAGCCGACAGAGAAACAAAGAGAGTGCGAGAAAGAGATACAACACAAGTGGCTACAACAAACGATTGTTTATTTGTTGTTGTTGTTGTTGCTCCTGACTTTTCCCACCATATGACTGCCAGTTGCAAGTGCATGAGTGTGCGTGTGGTGTGTTTGAGTTTGAGTTTGAAGGTATGTGTGTGTTTGCGTGTGAACGTTTAATAGTCTATTTCCGGTTAAAGTGCTGTTGTTGCTGTTGCTGTAGCAGTTGTTGTTTGCAACTAAGCTGCCACAATTAACTTTGTAACTGGACTTGCGTGTGGCGTGTGAAATGGTGACAGTTCGCAATGTTCTGATATGTAATCAATGCAAAGACAAAGACACATACAACATACATAATAATTAACTGTTAACATTTAAAGCTTCTTAAAAAACACATTTCCTTCTATGTCTAAGTTTAATCTTTCGTTTCCACGATCTACTTCTACGAGCAGTTCCTTAAGACGGCGCTTTGATCTGGCCAATTCATAGCAGATGCTCATTAAAGTGTCGTGTACTTATTATTATTACTAATGAGCCGATTACAGATGCATTTAACTTGTTTCGTAAGTATCAAAGTCATCTTTCGACTTTTGTTGCAGCTTCCGTTTTAGCACTTTACATGTGCGATTTCTTTCTTTCGTTTCCTCTCTCACTCGCCCATCCTCTGTCTCTTTTGCTCCCAGTATGAATGTGTGTGTGTTTGTGTTAATGACAAAGCATAGAACGTTGCTGTAGCCGCCGCAAGGCTCACAGCGAAATGAAACTTTGTGCGCATAGGCAACCGGCAACCGGCAGCGTCAGACTTTGACGCGTTGGCAAAAGAAGCAGCAGCAGCAGCAGCAGAATCGTCGCTGGCAACAATGCCCGAGGCGAACCAGTTCCAGTTCTAGACGATGACGAGGAACATGACGAAAACAGAGACATCGACGACGACGACGGCGACGAAGTCGAGCTGCTGAAATATTTCGTATACTATAGTTGCCTCAAGGCTGTGCAAAGAAAAACTTGTGATAAATACGCCTTAGGTCATATTTCAAAACAGCAAAAGCACGAGTGAAAGAGATAGAGAAAGAGAGAGTGATAGAGAAAGAGAAGAGGAGTAAAATAGCATGAGTGTAGTACAGTAGGGCTTGCAGTTAGGCAGCTGTAATTAAAATGAGTGCCAACTTACCATATACAACCCCTTCGGTGCACTCAAGCCCACATGTTACCCTCTACCAAAACCACCACCCACCCCACGCTGCACACCCCCACAGTTGACACGCATTTATGTCACATCATTTTTCATTGGCAATTGTTAGTTGAGCTGCAATTGGGCCGGGGGCGAAATTAATTTTGTACATACTTCATATTATTGCGCTATTTGCATACAAGTGGCCATTGTTGCAAGTTGCAACTTGCAACAACTACAACTATGATGCATATGTGAGCTATATACATGCATACATTCACAATGCGTGTGTGTGTGTGCGTGTGTGAACGATTGCAATGATTGTTCAGTGCCCAGTGACATTTCAATTTTTCATATTTATCAGAGCAACGGAGGCACGAAAGCGACTAACGCCAACAATGATGACGACGACGACGACGACGACGACGACGACGATGTTGCCAGTGGAAATTGTTGCAATTTTATCGCTCATTTCTCCCAGAGTGGCCCGGAATGGAGCTTGGGAGTCAAAGCAGGACGGGGCGTAGGGGGAAACTGGCAGTCAATTTATTTTTACATATTGTTGTTTTAAACAAAAAGAGTATACAAAGTCGGTTCAACTGAACCTAGGTCAGTCACGTTACGTCCTTAATTCCTAAAAAGGTTTAAAGACTTTGAATAATACTAATATATTCTTCTATTATTTTCGATAATGTTGGCTTTTATGCAAAGAAACGATAAAAATGAAATACTCTTAGTAGAGTATTAGCCTGTCGTGCTGCAAATTTGGCTTACACATTTGTTTCTTCTATCGGTTATGGTTTCAGTTTCGAGCAGAGCTTTACACACATCAGCATCAGAGCGGTCTTTTAGTTTATATATGTATACTATATATATATATTATTTTTGTGCTACGATGACGTCGCTTTTGGTTTTGCCATTTTAAATATGTTTTTAATCACACGCTCACGCACACATTCGTAAGCGCAAACACTGAGCAAGAGACGGAGAAGAAGAGAGAGAAAAAGAGAGAGACAAAAGTGTGCTCATACATATGGCAATACCAATATTTCAAGCCAATTTGCTGCAGTTGGCCGGAAGCAACTGGCAACAAAATAATTCGACAAAATGTGCGCGGCGCGCTTTATGCTTTATTGTTTGGAATGCTGCAGGCGGAGTGTAGTGGGGCGAGAGGCGGCGGCGGCGGCGGCGGCCTGGGCGTGGTCACACATGCGAATGTGTGTGGCAAGCCAGCGAAATCAGCGTCGACAACCAAATATATTTCTCTCATAGTAATAATTGTTGATGGGTTTTTTTTTTTAAGTAGCCACCGAGTTTGTTCAGTTGCCCCTGACTGCCCCCCCTCCCCCTGCATATGCGTATTTGTTCAAGTATATAGTTTTTTGCCATGGTTTGTGCACTTTGCGTATTAATCAATATTTAATAACAAATAGCAAATGGTTGAGAAGAAAGTGAGCCTCGAACTGGAAAGCCTGAAAGGCTTTCTGCCCATCAAACATATGTTGCTGAGAGTTTCCGCACCTTTTTACGCATCATTATTATTATTATTATTATTATTATTATTAACATACATTCACACACATGTGCGTGTGTTTGTATATATTTGCATACATTTTTGTAAGAGTGTGCAAATATTATACATATATTTTTTTTGTATTATTAATGACACAAAAAAAAAAGGCTCATACAATTTACAATGCCTGCCTTTAGGCCTTTTACTTAATGATGCCATTTTTGTGCTGGCAACGCGGCCTGAAAAATTCGCGTTTAATTTTTAACGCGCGAATGACTGCAACAACAACAAAAAATAAAATAAAATCAACAAAAAGCAATACTCATATTTCACATCATATTTCAACATAAATGCACAAAAAAACACATTTCAATACATCACATATTCCATTTTGTATGATATATGTCCAAGTTTTTTGGCTAACCACAAACTATAAAGCTACAGTCTTCTTTTGGAGCTTAAGTCAACGCAAATGAACGAAGTCAACTCAGTTGAAAGTCATATTTAGTAATATTATAAATTAGTCAAAAACGTAAAAGAAACTTTTGATGTTCATACAATGCAATAAGAAACTAAAATGGTGGCTTAACGTTACAAACAACCTAAGAAATGTATTAATAATTTGAAATTTTTCATCAAAAAAAGACTTAAAACTGCAATGGAATTCTGCTAGCTTTTCATTTGTATAAAAACTTTAACAGGCTTTTCGCATTTTTGTAGAACTTTAAATATGCAGGCCCAACAAATGGTATCATATGACAATTGAACATGCTATCTAATGCCTCAAAGGGAGCCCAACTGAATGTAAGGATTCATCTCATCATAAAAAAATATATTTTTGAGTTGTGCGTGACATTTGCCATTAAGCTGCATAATTCCCAACCAGTTTTCATTGTCATTGGTGACTTAAACTTCTCGCAGAACTCTTCAATTGTGTGTGTGAGTGTGTGTGTGTGTCTCACACATACACAAATGTATACATTTGGTGTTTGTGTGTGTGTGTGCATAATTTTTAATGATTTACAAACTAGCCCGTTGGCGCTTTGAGCTCCCAGAACTGACAGTTGATATTCCAGAGAGAGGAAGAGAACGAGAGAGAAAGAGCGAGAGAGAGAGAGAGAGAGAGTGAGAGGGAAGTGAGAAACTGAGATGGGAATGGAAATGAGATCTGAGCAAAATATAATGCAAAATGCAAAAATTGCCGCCAGTTATGAATGGGACCAGTTTCTTTATTTGCTGCCAGAATTCTGAATGCTGAACGGAAAAGGATTGCGTCGAACATGCAACTAAGAATGCCTTCAAGCAGCAACAGCAGCAGCGACAACAACAACAACAACAACACGTATATATATGCATACTATACTATATGTAGAAGTTAAAAATAAGTTAAACTTAAGTAGCTGCAGGCAAACTTTTGGCATTTTGCATATAATGAGGGTATGGCATTCAGGCAGGCTGGCTGGCAAGGCAGCTTCAAGTCCGCTGAGGACTTGTCACCTGGCAGCTGCTGTTGTTGCGGTTTCGGCTGCTGTTGCTGTTGCTGCTGCCACTGGACAACATTTTGGGGGACAATTATGAGCTGTGATTGTGGCACTGAACATATGCACACATACATATATATTTATATTCAAAAATAATTATAGACAGAGAATCCCCACCATGGCGCGCCCCGCTCAAAATGTGCTGAAGGATGCCCAGTTTTTTGTTGTTGTTATTTTTAAATTATGCTTTATATGTATGTGTATGCACTATAATTTGGAGACAGCTGCTGTTGCTGCAACATGTGTGCTGCAAGTTTTTGTTACCGTTGCTTTGTTGTTGTCTAATTTCGCATAGGTGGCACAACCATTTTTTGTGCTTACCACACTGGCCTGAACACTTGTCCAAATAACCATTGGGGCGCCGCCTGTTATTGTTATTGTTGCCACGCCCACTCGCACACGCACACTCGAGCAACAAGTGGCAATGATCTAATGGACAGAGTAAGCCAATTTAATAGCTTGTGTAAGAGATTTTCTTGACAAAAGAAATTAATTAACTTGAATTAATTAATAATTATGAACAAAAATATTGTCGTGTCATAATTGTTACATAAGGTAAACAAGAAAACCTACTGCAAAAGATATATCTTGATATTTATTAGACTATATCGGAGAATCAAATAATTTCAAATCAGCGAATAAAATAAACAAATTTTATTTTCATGCCTAAAAGGTTTGGAGAGATTTTTAAGGGGAGAAATATTAGAGCCAGGGATGAATTGTTTTATTTTTAAATATTTATGAAAAATATATTTATTTTTTACTCTTCCATTAATAGGGTAAATCTCATATTTGTACACAGATGTATGAAACAAAGGCATCGAAAAAAGTTGGTTTATCTGTCTTCACACCTGCTATCCCGCTGTCGCCTGAGAAAACAAAATACAGCAGACAAATAATAAACACACACAATGCGAATGACAGTCCAAAGGACGTGACTAGAACTGAATTGTTATTCCTTTTTGGTTGCAACATGTATGAAGTCAAACGTGCTGCTATCAAACTAGTTGCCAAAGGCAACAAACTGCTGCGACGACTATTCGGCATATTATCAGCCACAACGTAAACACAACAAACGAACAAGCAGTCAGCCAGGCAACAACACGAATGGGGCAACAACAACAAGCAAAACGCAGCAGTGGCAGCAACTTCAGCTCAAACTAAGTATTCATATCCGTAGCTTTGTTGAGTTTTAGCTCCGAGTTAGATAGAGATACACAGATAGACAGAAGAGACGAACGGACAGAGGGACAGAGGGAGAAGAAGCGACAGACAGACACGCGATGGCAACGCTCGCAAATGTTGCCGTTGCTGCCTCAGCTCACCTCTCCTTTTGCCCCTGGAGCGTTCGCTTGTAATTATAATATTTCAACCCAAATGTTGCCGCCGGCCATGCGCCAATGATGGATTTCAACTCTCTGCCCCGCACTTCTTGCCATATAATATGCACACAGACATTCCCAGCTGGTTTCGTTGGTTAGTCTGGGCTGTGGTTGTGGCATCGAGAGGTGTGCCTTCTATGAGGTTCCGGGGTTGCTGCTATGCTGCTGTGCCTCTGTGCAATTTGTGGCCAAGGGGCAAAACGGATTGGCCCCAGGCCATACATGTGAATAAAATTACATTCACTATTTTATGTGCCACATGCACAGATATACTATATATACATACATAATTGTATATTATATATATACATATTTAGGCATGCGGGGCATTTGTCTTTTCTCTATTCTTATTATACTCTGTCGCTAGATATTTTTATAAAAAGTTTAACGCGTTCTCACATAGACAATATAATTGAAATGGTTCTTGCGATTCTGTTCTGGCAACGGCAACAGCTAGATTAGATCATTGCTGGACTTACACACACACACACCAACAAGAACATACTACAAATATGACCGCTGGCCATAACTGAGCGAGATAGAGAAAAAAGGGTAAAAGACGCTGCCACTGACAAGCGACCAAGTTATGTTCTGCAAAATAAGATACAACGAGGGGACAAGGGGACTTAAAGACCCCCAACTAGCCAACAACGCAGTTTTCCAGTTCTTAGTTCATCGCTTTCAGCTTTCAGCTCGTTTGCAGCAGCTGAACATTAATCAGTCAAACAGCCAAATAACTTGCAGACCTGGCTAATAGAGACATAGACCAGTTGGCCGGCCAGCTGTGCGAGAGTGCGTGTAAACGTTGAATATTTATGTCTAGACAGCTGTATTAACTAAACAGACATAACAAACAAGTTGTTTCATTTCTAAATTATGAATATCAATTGAGAAAGGGAAATCTTGAAGCATTATTTATTAGCTTAACACTAATACTACTTCTTTTTACATTTCAACATAACTCTTTCAATCTTCTTAAAGAACTATCGCTTAAAGCATGGCGCACACAAGCTCAGGCTCAAGAATTGTGGCAAGTTGGCGGCATTAAGCTCATTATAATCCACACACATATATGTATGTATATACATTCAGACATGCTGGGCTTATGCGTAAATACAAGCATACAAATATGTATTGGTGTAATTAAATTGACATTAATTAAGCTGACACATCCTGCAGCTTGTTGCAGTTGTTGTCGGCTGCCGCTGCTGCGACGTTTCTCAAGTGCTGCTCATTAAACAATTAAGGGATAATTATCAACGGTGTTGCCTTTTTGCAATTTTCATGCGCAAAGTGTTAAAATCACTTAATAGGCCTGCCACCCAGGATGCCACAGCGAGGATGTGTCCACGGATACCACGGATATATGTGCGCCCCATCCATCATTTGCCGCCCATCTGTTGGCCATATGCCGCAATAAAGTTGTTGCATCTCGCAACACTTTTCACCTGTGTGCGTGTGTGTGTGTGTGTTTATGTTGCACGCGGCTGTTTGTTTTATTGTAGCGTTTAACGGCAAACATGTGAACAGAGCCAGCCAGACATACTTACACATAGTATGATATGGCCATTGCATGTTGTCTGTAATTTTATGCCAACAACAACAACAACAACAACGACTCGACGTAGCATAAGTTCACATTAACGCAGTTACACACACACACACACACACACACGAATGCGTCCAACACTTTGGCAGACACAAACCAAACCGCAGCCAAAAGCTGCCAACAGCCAAAACTGTCGATTCAGTCAGTCACTCAGCCAGTTAGTCAGTCAGTTGGTAAAGCAATTTGTAGACATGTGTTTTACACATACACACCCTCACACTCACACACATACTGAGTGGCAAGCACGTTTTTGCACACGGTGTTGCATATGTGGAGCGAAAATTCACACGCTGAAAAATGGTGCAAATGCATTTTGGGCACCTGTCAACGGCCAACAGCACAAAGAAAAAAAAAACCAAAGAAAAACAAACTAGCATTCATCGTTGGCACGTCGAAGATTAGATACTCTTACCAACTAGAGTGCAACTTTAGCTGTAAACTATTTAAACTTCATTGAAGGCGTCTCGATTGTGGTAGCAACCTAACCCGTTGCTAGAGTATAACAAAACTTGCAAACAATGCTCGGTTAAGTAAGGCAAAAACGTGAGAAAAACGTTTGGAGCTTAACAATTAAACAGTAGCTAGGCTAACTATTAACCATTAAGTGTGGGAACAAGCCAAAGATAACATCTTCAGATCGGAAAAAGTTGGCGTTTACTTAACTTTCTTCAAATGTTAAAACACAAAAGATTAAATGTCCCCATTTTACTTCTAAAATGTGGCTTCTGCCGCTTGCGTCATTGCTTTGCCAACATATTCTAGCATTGGAAGTTCAGGATGAATTTCTTATATTTAAATCGATAGATGACCGAAGATGTGTAATGCAATGCGACGGAACTTACGAGTGCTACGATTACAATGGAAATTGTGAAGCTTTGGAAAAACATTACAATCTGAATGACGACGCGAATAGTAAAATAAGAGATCTTTTGCTCTATGGACATAATGGATTGCGTAATCGCCTGGCCAAAAAGCTGAATAGCTGCGATATGCTACAAATGTCCTGGGACCTCAACCTGGCTGACCTTGCCAGTCGGCAGCATGAACACTGCACTCGTCAACTATTTTGTAATATCATGGACAATCGGACAAAATCTGAAGATAGTTCACAAAGTCACTTAGTTGATAATAGCAACAGCACAAACATATCACAAAATAGTTACTTTTTAAATAATATTTATTCCAGAAACTTTATTGAGTTTGCGTTGGGCATGTGGTACGATACACATACTCAGCTGTCTTACCCCACCAAAGTTGATATAGAAACAAAAACTTATTATCAGTTGTTGGGTGACAACAGTTTTACGCATATCATCAATCCAAATGCCCATCGTATAGGCTGTTCCTATGCCGCGTACGTAAGAAAGTCAAGAACTTTCCAATTGCATAATACTATAAAATTGATTTTTACAGATTTATTGATGGCCTCAGCTTGATATGCTACTACTATCCCCATAATAACAGCAATAAAGTGTTGCTGCGTGTGAAACCACCGCACTATCATTGTCCACATACATTTCCGATTTTAGATACACTCTTCCAAATGCTTTGCAAATATGCCAGGTATACGCAAAATAATTAACAAACGTTCAATGTTGCCTGCCACTTAGCCAATAAAAAAACGTTTAATAAAAAAAAGAAAACGGGGGAAAAAACAAGCAACTTGAGCCCTAAACAGTTTGATAAATTTGTTATAAAAGCTAGCCGGGGGTAACAGCTAAGAGATTTGGTTAATGAGCCCAACTCCTGCATACACACACACACACACACACACACACACACACACACACACAGCTCCAGCTGGTCAGACCCTTATCATATCTGGCCCAAATAACCACATCCCAAAGCGCAGACTTTCGCCTCAAAGAAAATACTACAATCGGTTAAGAAGAGATGACAACGACTAGGAAATTACCTGTGAAGTGATTTCTCAACTGAATATCTATAATTCACATTCTCCAAATGATAAATGACAAATTTATGTTCGATCTTTCATATCAACTTTGTGGGTCTGCAAATATTGTGTAGACCCCTTTTGGCTAAATAAATGGGCATGCAAAAGCCGCATAAATTCCAGTATCTGGTTTGTGGCAGCCTTTTTTGGTTGGCTGCTGCTCAGATTATGATGATGATGCTGGTGCTAGTGGTGGCTGTGCTGTGGCTGCATCTCCAGCTCTGAATTGGACTTGGACTCGGACTGTGCCTCGTATAAACTGAGTTGCCCGAAGGTGTAAAACTTGTTGGTATATTATTGTCTTGTTGTTGCACACTTTTCAAAACTGCCTGTCAATGCGTGACATTTCATATTTAAGTTATAATCTGCATGCATTACTTTTGGGATCACATACATACATACAGAGAAGCACAGAGAAAGGCGCAAAGAGAGAGAGAGAGAGAGAGAGAGAGAGTAAGAGAAAGGGAGCGAAGATGTAGAGTCGAAACATGTATAAATTTAATGGTGTACAAAATTAACTGGAGGCTAATTTTCAATAAAACTGACAGCTATGTAAAATGAGGAAAGCGCACACACACACACACACACACACACCGCCATACTCTAAGTGTATGTGTGTTCTTTTGTGCTTGACGTGAAGCAAATTGAAATGAAAATGAGTGATATACAAAAACAAACACAAACACGTACAAATAATAATAATATTATGTGCTTATGCATGTTTATGTATGTCAATGTCCGCTTTATAAATTAAACAAAAAGTTAATAAATAGCTTGAAGCGAAGAAGTTGCAATTAATAACGGCATTCGCTTTACCGCACCCTCTTACTTACTTACGGTCTTTTTGATTGTCTTTTGTGTCAAACATTCAACCCACGCAGAAACAGTTGTTCGAAAGTCTCGCTCTCTCTTTCTCTCTCTCTCGCTCACTTACCCATTCAAACTGCAGTCTGAGTACTTCAGTTGCCATCAAACATGCTGCTCCATACATCAAACCAGTTTCATGTCTTATCACTGCAAACGCATCTAAATTATCAGGAATGCCGGCAGCAGCAGCAGCAGCTGAGCTAAAGCAGGGCGCACATGGCACATACATATGTAAACACAACGAAGTTGCCTCTCTTCCTCTTACTCTCTTACCTTCGAACTCATCCTCTTTTTCATTGTTGTCGGCACGAACATGTTGCGAGCGTGCCTCGGGCTATACTCGAACTCGCTGCAGCTCGAGCGCGCTCAGTTTGGTTCGGTCTGATTTAAGGCTCTGTGGTGATGTTAGTGTTGCTGCCTCTACTCTTGCCACTGCTTTTGCCTCCTGTCGCTCCCTCTCTACCTCTCTCTCTCTCTCTGTCTTTCTCTATTGCTGCTGCTGCTCCTTTGCCGCGAGCTATTCGCTTGTAATTATAATATTTCATCCCAAAAGTAGCTGGCGGGCATCAGCGTCAGTTTCGTTTGCGGCTTGTTGCTGGCTGAAGCACAGGGTGCGACAGGAGGGGCAACACAGGAGGACAGAGCAACAATGCAGCCAGCCACAGCGCCAACAATGATGAATTTTTGAACTTGGCGTGTGGGTTACTTGTACAGTAATGTCTGCCACATAAACGCCACAAACCAGCGAGAGACAATAAAAAAAGATATAAACATATATATATGTATATATATATATCAGCCTTGTTGCCACAGACTGTGGTCTGTGCGCTGGATTTTTTGTTGTTGCTGTAGCTGTAGCTGTTGTTGTTGTTGTTGTGGCCTTCGCCGCATGTCCTCGAGCGCTGCGTAGTGCTTGATTGTATGCCATGTTGCCTAGAAATACATATATATACCTGTTCTATGGCTCTATCAAAATATATATGCATATATACTTAAAAAAAAAAGGACTTCATTCTTATGCTGTTTACATAGAAAAATTAAATAGTGGCTGCGCTCATTGTGAATCGGCCTCGTTATTTATGGACAATAAATTAGCCATCAACAAAAACGGCGCAAAAGCAACGCTCGAAGGGGCCTAAAAATGTGGCTGACACATGGAAATGCAATTCCAAATGGCAAACACACAAAATGCTATTTAAGTGCATTGCATATCCTTGACATGTGCAACCTGCCACAGCATTAGAGATGGCGGGGGCCAAGTGGCTGTGGTGTGGTGTGTTGTGGTGTTCATTTTGTGATAAATTGAGCCGCTAGCCGGCAGCAAAAATCATTTTCATATTGCTAAAATAATGCTTGCCTCTTGCTGCATAACTGCTGTTGCTACTTGAATGAATGTGTCTGTAGATTTCGTAGTTTTGTTGTAGATGCAACTCGAATTACCGCATCGTTTGCGGCGACATTTAATTAAAATTTTCTTTTAGGCAAATGTCGTGAATATCTACCTAACTGCTAGTTTTTGGTTCTGGCCCAAAAACTTTATTTCCATGAAGAGCGGCAGAAGGTTTATCAGTTTGGCAATTTAGTGGCTTGAAGATAAGTAAGCAACTGCAACTTAATACCAACTCAGGGAAATGGCCATTAAAAACCGACGCTTAATGACCAAAATGGCAATTGTTATTCACTGTTGGTGCCACAGTTGTTGCCTCTTGCGACTGTTGCTGCTGCTGCTGCTGTTATCAGTGCTGGGCTGCTCATAATTGCAATGCTGAATGAAATGCAGACGGCAACAATAAGGACACTAACAACTTGCCACATTGTGGCGCATTGTGCGCTGTGTGCCAATAATATATAACACATACGCCGCATTGGTAACAAACTCAACAGCAACAGCAGCAAAACTCTAGCGACAGCCGCAACGTTAAATTTCCCGTTTGCTGCTTTTGTTCAACACTCGAATGTCGCATTGAAGTGTTTCTGCCAGCCTTCCTCCTCCACAAATCCAAAGCAAACGGAACAACGGAAGCCAAGCTGGCACCGTTTCCGTGCAACGTTCTTAGTCAAGATGCTGCAACATAAGTTTCAATCCAAAGTGCTGATAGATTTTATGATACTCTATTAGGATGTCATGAAATAGGCTCCATAAACTATTTATATTCTTGAACAAGCGAGCTGTGGGTCTTTGCTTAAGGTCATCCTACATAAATTGTATCGTTTGATGTCTTCCCTAAATAATAATCAAAGTAAATAAGTAAAGCAAGTTTGTTTCCCATCTGTCAACACTTTGAAAACTTTTGAAATCGGGCACGTTAAAAGAAAAGAATTTCTGCCAAGTATTTTCAGAAGCAAAATGCATCTTTAATTAAATCCGAACAGTCATACTGTTAAATAATGTATCGTTGGTCGGGCGAAATATTTATCTTAGTATAAGCACATCATCAATTTTCTATTCTTTGTGCAATTATGTGCATCATTGAGCAATTGCAGACGTGGGCAGAGCGATTAGACACAATTTAATTAACACACACACACACACACACAGAGCTCAACTGAAAGCCACAACAAACGAATTTCACTCTGAGTGTATTTGTTTATTGTGCATTGAATTCAAAAGTGGCATTCATGCAGAAATTATGCAACCTGTCAGTTGCACAACTAAATCAAAATTGTTCGTTGTTGTGCTACCGTTTGTGCTCAATAATTGAGTCGGATATATAGAGTACTTATATAATATGTATTAATATTTATTTGCACAACTATTTTTTGGGCCAACTTAAAAGTCAATTAAAGCTAAAAGAAAGAAGTTCGGCGAGTCAAAGTCAAAGTAGAAGTCAGTGAGCTGCAGTGGCAGCTGTTGTTGCCTTCTGTTGCCTGTGGCACGCACATTTCAGCCTGCACATAGCTGCTGGCTATGGCAAAGCAACGGCTAAGCAGCTACAGCAACAACTCAACAGCAAAAAATAAAGGAAGCAACAGCAACAACAACAACAACAACAAGTGCATTTAGTTGCGCCGCACGAAATAGCCGCCAGCTATATACAGAATAGTCACACATACAAAGATAGTCGCTTTCTATATACAAAGGCTTATGTACTGTTCCCCCCCCCCCTCCCCGCCACCCTTCTTCCTTTCTGAAAGCTTGCAGGCTTGAAGGAGTTTCGGATGTTGCTCGGGCTGCACGGTTGGCAAAGGCGAGGGCGGAGATTGAAGGGTGGCGAGAAAAAGCGTCGCTGCGTGAAAAACTCGACTTGCCTGTGGCGCAAACGCGGCTGCGACGCCGTACGCTTCGGTTTGCTAATGTTGCCCCAGGACCTTACTGCTTTGATGAGCGAGCAGCGGACAGTTGAAGGAAGAGGCAAGTACAATGTGGCAGGAGGCGAGATCGCAACGGACCAAAAAAAGGACACCCTCGCCAGGGGGTTGTCTTTGTGTGTGTGTGTGTGTGCGACCTGTATGTGTGAACTGGTAAAATTGCCTGCGGTTTTGCGCCTGCGCAGCTCAAAGGTAGACAAGACAACAACAGCAGCAATAGCAAAAACAACAGCAGCATGAAAAAGCCACTGGCCATGTGGCAACATTTCAATCTCCGCTCTGTTATTTGCCAACTAAATCCCTCAAGGGCTAAATTGTATAATTTGTGCGTTTTGGCAAACTTAATAAATAGCATTATATATTAAAGTATATATTTCAAGGATATTTTATATCAAGCAAAGAATTTGTAAAGAGTTAAATAACATTTTTTGTACAGAACTCAGGTTTTTTTCACACAGCAACTTAGTAAAAAATAAATATGCTTTTCAGTAAAATCTAAACCTTTTCAGTCAGAACAGTCAGACTTGTCTAACAAAGGTTTCGAAATCTGATTTTCTATATTTTCTATTTTGAATTTTATAAAAAAAATATTTCATTCAAGAGCAATGTGGAAACGAAAGTCATCTCATTGTTTCTGCACAAAATCAGCTCGCTCTCTTCCGGAAATCACAAATTTGTACAGAAATGATGAATTTAATTCATCCGATTCGTAAGACTAGCTAGAAAATAAAACGCATACAAGTCTCTAATCTAATGTTAACTTAACTAATAGCTCGGGTTCAGGATGTGTTAAATGTGTTCAAATTACCGTTGATCGCAAGATAAAGACCAAAACCGTAGGCAATGTCAATGATCGTCATTTACTGGCTAATCTGGAATTGCCGCAACTGAAGGAGCGTTGTGCCGCCTCGACGAACAAGGATCTATATAAATTGTCGAACCTATTGGATGATAATGAAAGTGAAGAACAAATAGTTACAAATCAGAAGCATTGGGATAATAAAGTCCACGTTAAAGCCAGGCATGTTAAGCGAGGAAAAATCAACAATCTTAACGAGCAGACACAGAAACAACAAATTTCTAATTCTATGCAAAACCCGATGGTATCTAGTGAACCAGAAGAGCCAAATATAAATAACCTAAGTATGTTGTCTGACACATCATCTGCGGAAAGCAAATATCAAACAGCTGAATCAGGAAGCCAAACAATCAACGAAGAGATAGCTGAAGTAAGTCCATAATAGAGGCACAAACAATGCTTGAATTTCAATATGAACTCATTTTTCTCAGATATTCTCAGAAACTTATGTGGAACAAGCAGCTGAGCCACAACTGGATCCATCAACGTTTCAAGAAGTTCGCTGCCAAAATTGCACCAAAATTCATCGAATGGCTCAACAATTGAAACGTTTTGGTCATTCTCGAGTCACGTATCTTAACTTGGCTTTTATATTGTTTTACTATTTGATCTTCTTTGTGTGCGCATGTGCCTTTCTTGCCTATATGCTGTGCTATGATGCTATCGAATATGTGAATGAGGAATCGCGCTATTTGGCCAAAATGAAAGCATCTTGTTTCGAGCTCAAATGTTTCTATTACATAATGCGTCTGCTGAAGGTGCCTATATTTTAATTACCTATTACATTCAGCTATGCAATAAATCAATTCGTTTATTGTTGAATATTTATTTTAGTTTTAAGTGTTGAAAACTCGACGCACTCGAACGCGTTCGTTCACATTACTCAGTTTCATTGTTTAGCGCTTGACCACATGAAAAACAAGCAATTCGCTTTTGTTATTATGCCAAATAACAGTTAAAACTACAGCAAAAATAACAACAACAAACAAACCAACAATAACAACAGCGTCAGCGACACAACAAATAAACCGAAATTGTAAAGTGTTAAAAATAATAAATTATTTCGGTTTTTCTAAATGGTATTAGAGCAGAGCGTAAATGCATAAATTTAAACTCGACGCGAGTGTTAGACAAATATTTCCACTATCGCAATTGCAATTTTGGCCATCAAAAATAGCAAATTGGAAATTCGATGCAAAACATCAAAGCTTTTATTCAAAGGACACTCAAATTTGATAGATTGCAATGGTATTTGTACAGTCGGTAAATGGTATAGATGTGCTATGACCAACTCAGTTTGAGGTTGTTTTGCTTTCTGTTAATTAACCCAACGCTTTGATGTACAAGTGATGAATACAGCTTAAGCAATCACTTTCAACTCTTTGGTACAAGAGCTTAGCGACAAATAGCTGTGTCATAGCCTGCAGCAAGCTAATCCTTCAGCCTCAAGGCACATCACAAATTATACTTAACTTATATGGCACAATTTATATAATTTGAGCCTATTTGAGGTGATGGGTCTGTGGAGGCCATAAATCAAGGTTACTTTCACATTGGCCATAAATACATGTTGGCCAGCAACGATAGCAGCAAGCCGTCAAGAATAGACCAACAACCAAAAAACCGACTAGAGACTCCCACAACCGTTGGCCAACATCGAACTTGTTCGAGCTGATTTTGGCTTCAACTCTGGCCCTTGCGTGCGTGACTATGTGTGTGTGTGTGTGTATGTGTGTGCGTGTGTATTGTTATCACAACAACAGCATCTAAATTATCATGGCCAAAAGGCAAACGCAGCTACAACAACAACAACAACAAACAACGCACAGCAACAGCTTACAACGTAAACACAACACAACAGAACACAACGAACAATGCGACGCGCAGACGCCAAACACGAAACATTTTTTTTTTACTAATAAATCGCCGCTAGGGAATTTCCCATTGCTCTCTGTTTCTCATCGTAATACATAATTCACATGAAATGCAGCCGATGGCTAGATGAGGGCTGAACATAAAAAAAAAGACAAGATATAGTATGAGCCTAGAGCTCAAAAAAAGAAACACAACTCAAAGTTGATCCAAATGTTAGCCCTTTTGTCTTTAATTTGTTTGGCAAAAATATAAAAGAAAATCTTAAAAATTAAACTGAAAATTCACTTCAACCATAAACTTAATTATATTTAAAGTTTTGATATTGGCGCTTTGGTGGAGTTAAACATTTCTCTTGCCACATTTCGCAACTGTTTCCCATTGCTATTGACCGGAATTTTATTCACAAATTGAACACCAGCATGCAACTGTTTGTATTGCACAGTAATACGACTTGCCACATAATTGATGACCTGCTCTTCAGTCAGCTGACTACCCGCTTTTCGTATGACCAAAGCACCTGCCGCATCACCATACAACTTATCCCTAATACCAACAACACAAACATCCTGCACATCTGGCAACTCAGCAATGACCTGCTCAATCTCATTGGGTGTATAATGCATGGATTTGTACTTTAACAAATCCTTCTTACGATCGACTATATACAACTTATTGTCGCTATCAAAATAGCCCAGATCACCCATATTAAACCAGCCCTGAGAGTCCAATGTTTGTGCCGTTTGTATTGGATTGTTATAGTAGCCATTCCAGCTGTAGTTTTGCTTGACAAGTATTTCGCCAATCTCATTGTGACCCAAATTATCACCCTGTTCATTCACAATACGTGCAACAACGCCTGGAATCAAATCACCAACTAAATTCTCCGTTTCGGGATTTATGCAAATCGATATGCCATCCGTTTCAGTTGTACCATAAGCACACATAAAGGTGGTGGATTCAAGTAGCTGCTGGGCTTTTTTCACAACACCCGCTGAGACCCAACCACCGCTGTACTGTACAAACTGTAGACTTGAGAGATTCTCTGCGTTGGCAAGTGGATTGGTAAAAATCTCATTTATCTGCCAGTGAGATGTAAGAAAATGAGTTACCTTCCATTTCTTTATAATCTCTACGATTAGCTTCGTACTTAGTTGCTGGCTAGAAACAATGCGTGCTGCTCCATATAAGGTGCCAGCGAGAAGACACTTTAAGCCAGTTATCCAATCCAAGCTAGCTGTCGTGTAGGCAATATCATTATTGCCAAAGAAGCTGTAATAAACAGGAGTTTTACAATTGAGAGGAAACTTTCAATCGAGTACTTACGGTGGTATAATCAACAGTTGCGAATTGGTTAGGGTGACGGCTTTGGGTAATCCTGTTGTGCCCGATGAGCAGACAATGGCCATTGTTTGATCTCCCCCTTGAACAAGTTCACAAGGTCTGTAAAATGAAAGTTACACAAAATTATTAAGTTGTTCTAAATCGATAACTTGACCAACGTACTCATAGCTATCCTCTGTGTTTGTTGCTTTCAAAATATCGTCAATATTGGGAATATTTCTTATATGTTCGCTCAGTGTTATTATCTTTGGCGTCCAATCGTTTGTTAACGTTTTGATTAGCTCGTAATCGCAACCGTCGCAGAATATAAGTTTTGGTTTTGTTATCGCATAAACAGCTGCTATAGCAGATGTTTCCATCGACGGATTGACAGCATGAAACGGTGTTGTATTGAAGAAAGTTGCAAGCGTCACATGAGTTACATGTATCCCATTTTTGGCTATGATTCCCACAATGTCCTCGTGGTTCAAACCTTCTGCTCTCAAGAACTGTGCTATGCGTATGGATGAAGTCAACGTTTCGCCATTGGTTACAACTTGGCCATTGTCATGAGATATCTATAGCAAGAAACAAACGTTTAACTAACGTTTTGTATACAATTCTTATAGGTATCTACCTGACTTATAGTCTCTGGTTGCTCCTTAAGCGCTTCATACATTACTTTCCCTACCGATACTTTGGGATCGAGAAATATCATAGGTTCGTTACCATGCCAAAATTTCTCCTGCTCATTGTAATACGTCTCGAACAATGACATTTTAGTGGACTGTAATCGCAAACAGCTAACATTTAACTAAATTCGCGTATTGCAACCATCAGTTTTTAAGGCATTAAGTAAAGAGATAAGAAACTAATCAAAAGAATTCCATTTGATAACACCCTTAACAACAATGTGCATATAAAAATTGACATTCTTAACTAAGAGCTAATCGGACGCAATCGAATCGTTTTAAGTAACCTTGAACTAAGTCACAAACATTCATAAGCCATTTAAGTAGTTTTAAGCCGTTGTTTTGAAGACAAGAGATCTTGTTGTATGCCAAAGAACAAACAGTTCACATCAGTTTAGAGACGCCTTAAATAGTCCCCTTGCCCTATCGAGGTCAACTGTGGAAAATGTTTTCAGTCTGAATACGCAGCCGCGAAGAGTTTGATGTGCTTGAAGGGCTGCTGATCAATTGAACTTCAGGGCATTCCCATGCACTCTCACACACCACACACACACACTAATACACCCACATGCGGTTAAATACACACAAACATATACACATATGAAATGTGGGAACTTTTTGGCTCTTAATCAGTTTGCCTCCAAGACAAAACCACATCGCACACAACAAACATAAACACACAAACACATACACACACACACTGACAAATTGAAACCTATCTTTGGTATTTTAGTTTTATTTTGTTTTTTTCTTTGAAGCAACAATGCGCCAACAATGAGCCGTAGGCTATCCTTAGTACGGACTACGACGCTCATTTATTTCACAGTCGTGGACAAGATAATCGCCAATGTCCGCTTAGAGGTAGACGAAGACGATGTCGACGACGAAAAATGCTTAGGCTCAATACCAAATGGCTAAATATACTTACAGAAAATATATATATATATAAATATATGTAGATACATATGTATATGGACTGCAGCTAAAAGTCGTTTCTCGTCTCATTTGTGTGCTGTGGCTTTAGGAAATGTATTTCAATAATTTTCACACGAAAATCAGTTGAATGAAGTCGTTTTCTTGTTTTGTTTTCCCTTTTTGCACCTTAAAGTCATTTGTACGTCTTTAAAGTCTTAATTTGTGGAGAGTGGCAAGAAGAGTACAAAAGTGTTGCCATTCAGACCATGTTTGTCTGGCCATCAGTCAGAGCTCAACTAGCTTCAGTTTCAAAAGCAGCTGGAAGTCACATGCAACTGGCTTACACTCGTACACCCCATAAACACACACACACACACACATACACAGGAAAGAGTGTAACTGTCACAACAACGTCAGAGAGAGAGTTGTGCCACCTTAGGTTGGGGCCTCGTGCTTCATCTCTTGGGTTGCAGCTTCAGTTTCTGTTTGAGCTTCAGCTTCATTTTGGGTATCATCGTTGTCATGGGCAACGTTCGTTGTGACGCTCGTTGGGGCACCTCTGCTCGGGCACCTTTGGGGCCTGTTTCGCTTGTAATTATAATATTCCAGCCAACCCAAAATGTTGCCACAGGCTACGCAGCAGCAGCAGCAGCAGCGGCGGCGGCGTCAGCATATACAGCCACAGCGGCCAAGGCAGGAAGATGAAGCGGCGACGTTGTCGTTGTTGTCGTCATTCGGCAACTTTTGTTGCTATAGAATGTAGCTGTGCCGCATGCAACACGATGTCGCCTAAAGACTTTCCGAATGACCTCGAGCACCACAAATTCTGATTACGTAGCTGCTGCTCCCATCTCCAGGTTCTTGCCAAAACAAAAGCAATAGCAACAACAAAAAATGACATAAGAAACAAACATATACGAATCGTGTATACCCTTTTGAAGCTGTATGGCATAAAGTTCTTATTGAATGATGTATTGCAGCAAAGAAGGATGTGATTTCTGTCTGAGTTCAAATGTTATAAATTACCAGAGATTTGTAACAGAAAACTGGGAACGATCTGTGTCTTACACATGCAAAACATGCAGTGGAACTCCCATACAACAAATTTCGTAATACTGAATGGAGTTTTTATTGTTAGAATTCGTACGGAAGTTCGTTTTATACAATTTCGATAGTATTAAGTATTGTGTCTATTTATGTCTTATTTTAAAGCCGCATCTTCTCTTTCTGCTCTATCTTGATGATCAACTGTCTCAGTTAGGCTAAAAGCCACTTGGGAACTATAAGCGCAAACGTTTAGCAAACTTTCAGTTTGATTCCAATTGGTTTGGTTATGGATTATGGTTTAGGTAACATGCTCGTTGTTATTGCCAGCTGCCCTTATTACAAACAAGAGCTTGCTGATATGCTCGTGCCCTTTGGGTACCTATGGGATGCAATTTGTAGGTTGGTGTAGGAGTTTTAAGGAAGGTGAGTAAACTTTTTCTTTCTTTTTGTTGTTGTTGTGTGATGCCCGCAAGGTTTAGCTGTTCTTGTTGTTGTTGTTGTTGTTGATGTTGTCGTTGTCTCGTGCATATTTGCTCTGGTAAGCTCTACATAGATGTGTGTGTGTGTGTATGTGTGCCAGTGTGTGTGTGGGTGTGTGGGGTCGGCCTGTGCGTACCCATGCTGGTCGGTTTGGCCATTTACATTGCTTGAGGTATTTCAATTTATTTCATTGTGCTTTTCATATTATTGTATTTGCAATTTTGATTGCAGTTGCCTTTTGACCACTGGCAGCACAGCCGACATCGAATGAATCCCGATTCCATTTTCAGCCATATGCAAAAATATATATATCGAAAGCATCCAAACTATAGACACCACACAACCACCCCATACCATCTACCCTTTAGGTTTGACTGACAGACAGCGTTGAGCACATGCAATCAGCGTTTGCGATGGATTATTGCATTTTAATTGCAATTTATGATTGTGCAAAGATTGTTTTTGATGGGAGAGTGGGTATCAATCGAAGAAAACTAAACAAAGCACGTTTAAAATAATATTTTGCAAACGTTTTATGAATTAGCACAGCGTTTACATTAAATAACTAAAAACAAATAAACAAACCAAAACATAAACTTATATTTATTCTCAAATGTCAGCTCAAATATTGGCCCGAAGGCGTAATTTGATTTTAATGCACACTTCTAAGCTTGGCTCGTATATCAACTGGGACAGCGACTTTAGCAGCATTTTTAAATGTAAAACATCACTGAGTCTGACTGTCGAATGAACATTAAACAAGACAAGCACTGAAAGACGATCGGAAATAGATTTTTGGGGAGAAAGCATCCTGAACCTTCAGTTGTCTGCATATTTCAAGCACTTATTACATATTCATTGCCGAAATGCTATTTTCAAAATTTAACATACATTTCACAGTCTACGCATTTCCGAAACTTCAGACTGCTTGGAATTTGCAATTTTCTCAATGACAAGCAACTTGTGCTTCATTAAAGACTATTCAAAAATTGGAATGGAAAATCACAAAACGAAAACAAAAAACAATAGAAACAGAAATACAATATGCATTTCTCGTCTTAATTAGTAAAAACCCAAACAGTTCGCAAAACACAAATGTCATGTTCAATTTGGCCAAACAGAATTCATATTCTTTCGTTTTAATTGCGCCTTGTCCATCAACAGTAAGAAGAGGAACAACAACAACAACAGCATTTTATGCCTCAACAATACATCTGGCATTGCAATTGCAAAATAGTTCAAATTGAAATCTGAAACTTTGCTTGCAAAATATGTATATATTTTGTAGTTGCTATGAAATGGTCATAAACTACTCAACTAGAAACAAAAACTGTCAATTTGTTTACTCTCATACCGAAGATTTGGAGTATATTGGTGTCTGTCGGTCGCCTGCGCTAGAGTATCTTTGTCCATGGGCTGGACAGATAAAGTGTTAAGAATAATGTGCTGAATATTGATAAAACCTTAAAGTTGCCACCTTCTTAAATCTAGAGTAACCAAATTTGGGAGGAAGATAGCTAGTGGCGTCCCTCAAATAACTGCATCCATAATTCCCCTAGCGGATTCTTTCCAACCATATTTGTATACTGTTCTCAGTGTAATTTGCAGTCGTTTTTTGCTGTTGTTTGATGTTGTTTGTTAAATAATGAAAGCTTAAGTTATCAAGTATATTATAAACAAAAAAATACTCTTCAACTCAAAAAATCTTGTTTCTTCTTTTTTATTTCAAAGCAGGCTGAATACTTGATTTGTTTAATAATTCTTTCGTTTCCCGCTGCCGAAATTTAAAACCATTGTACGAAATAAATTGTTAGAAATCAACAATCTGTGCATGTTTTCCCTTTGGAACATCTGGATTGCATTTTAGTAAATATAATGGCCAATTTAAGCTTCACAAAAAATGCAAATAAAATTGGAAAATGCTTTTAAAGATGTATTTGTGGGAACATCCTTCGATAGAATATTTGTTTTTGCTATTTTGCACTAGCTTCAATAAGGCAACACCCACACACACACACACACATACGCTACTCACACACAAACACATACATTTGCGATACAATAAATCAGTTGCTCAAACTTGACCAAATACACAACAACAACAACAACAACAAGAACAGCAACAGCAAAAGAAGTAACTTCGAATGAATATACAATATATACAATACGAATACGAATATTCAAGCATAAATTGCAAACAATAAATAACCGAAAAATTGTAAATAAAGTTGCTTGCAAATATTTCATAAAGTAACAATCAGCTTAGGGCCAAGGAGCAGATGCCAAAAAGCAGCAGCAACAACAACAACAACAGCAATAACAACAACAACAACAACAGCTATAAAGCTGGAAGCAACGGTAAGGCACCGACACCAAGCGAGGCCAAAAGTATCTGCGACCAACTTAACACACACACACACATGCATACATACATACATACATACGTACATACACTGAATGCAGCACACGCCCGCTTCGGCTGCCCTCTGCCCCCGCGCCGCACCTTATTCAGTCGGCTCGTTCGGTATCGAAAAACCAAAAGTAAAAAGGCCCCCAGCAAATGTTGCAAGCAGCGCCAGATAAGCGGCCAAGCCAGCGACTGAGGTTGAAAACTGAGTCTGAGGCTGAGGTTGCTGCGTCTGGTGGCATCGACGCTGGCAGCGGCAACTTAACATTTTTGGTATGCAAACAAATTTTATACTTGGCCAATGTTTAAACTCTTCAATTGGCTAAAAGCGCTTTATACGGTGTTTTTCCCCCCGCCTTTTTTTTATATTATTTTGTGCGCTATCTAAATGTGGCACGATTATTGTTATTATTGCTGTTTGCTGCCACTGCTGCCAGCTGCATTATATCCATATGAAACGCGGTCGCGAATGTAGTATGTTGAATGCAAGAAGAGTATTAGAGAATGCAGCCGCAGCAGCGGCAACATCAACTGCCTCAGGTAACTAAGTTGCAACGTTAGAAGCACACACACACACACACACACCTTTACCCAATTGTTGGGCTTATAAATAGCAGCCAAGACTTGTTATTGTCAACGCGTCACTGAAATGTGCTCAAAATAAACAAGAATTGCAAAATAAGTTTGAAAGACTGAAAAATATCTCTCCATATATTGTTAAATAGTTGCGTTGAGGAAAAAGAAGTTGCAATTCTTAAAATCGATTTAAAATTGAAATATGAATAACATTAAATGTGAATTAAGTTAAGTACAAACAGTCTTAATGCAAAAGAAATGTGAAATGTGGGACTTGAAGTACGAATTAATGGAAAATATTTAACTGGAAACTCTTAATCTTTATGCCTTTATATGCCATCTTCACTGCCTGTTCCCTATATAGGGTATAAATATAACAAGCGCCGGGATATAATAACTTGGCGGCGGTCATATAAGAACACCCAAGGACTGCCCCCCCTAAAGAGTAGACAAAAGTAAAGCAACAACCGCTGGCAACAAAACAGAAAGGGGGAATACGTACAAGAAGAAGAAGCAGTGGAAGATGATGATAAAGCGGAGAAGACCGACAGCAGCAACAACAACAAATTGGAATATATAGCTGCTGGCCATAACGGTGTTCATAATAATGATGACGTGGCTCCTCACTGAAAAGAAACATAACGATGAGGCTCTGTTGGCTCTGTTGGCTCAGTGCGGGGCTCTTCTGGTTGTGGCTAAGGACGAGCATGCGGCAAGGACATCAGCCGCAACATAATGAAAACGAAGGGAATTTTCAGATTCTGCTGCGACTACGATGCGATGCGATGTGACGCACGAGACCGCAAAATGGCCGACGGCCATTGCAAGTTCTCAAGTGCTTCCGGCTCATAGGTTGCCTACCCAGTGGAAGAGTGAAGTCGACAAAAGCCCCGCTTTCATCTCATCCCTTACTGCTGGCAGCTAGCTTTGGCCGCCAAGCAACCAATATTGTCATGTGGTTTTCTTTGCACTGCGACTCCTGCTCCGGCTGCTGTTGCCACTGCCACTAACCATATAGCAATGGCAACGGCAATGGCAACGGCAACGTCATGGGACGGAAATGAGTCAAGCGTGACATTTGCTCGACGCTGGCGGTTGTCACGCTATGCTGCATCTGCTGCTGCTTCTGCTTCTGCTACTGCTTCTACTCCTTGCCCTTTATGTGTATGCTTTCGTCTACGTCCCACTTGTGTGTGTGTGTGTGCTGAGCCGCAAGCTACTCAAAAGGAAACTCCTTGTATAACGCAAATTAAAAAATCCAACTGCCAACGCCGAGTGCGAGGTAAAGAAAATGTCAAGTAATGGGAAACTAACGGGTAAATATGTGGATGTGAGTGTGTATATAAATACCAACGATACTGCGTGTGTGGGTGCAGCTAAAAGTATGCAACACTTTTTTCATGTGCAACTCAGCAGTCAATTTTAATTAGCTTCACTCTTTAAGTAATCATTGAAGCTGCCTGATTAAGAGCTTCCTCTGCAGTGAGGAAGCAAAGAAATATTTTAAACAAATCATTTAAAATGCGCAGAATATGATAATAAAGGACACCTTAACATCAAGAAGCTCTTGCTTTGAAAAGGACAGCAAAATGGCCGCCAGCGGGCAGCAATTCAACATCAAAACAAATGCATAGCAAAAGGTTGTAGCACATATCATGCATATTTTGGCGAGTCAAATTGCCGCTAACGCTGCCCAGACTGCTCCGACCAACCCCCTATTGCCTTTTGCCGACCTTCTAAACGTACAGCTCATTCAATGGAAATGAGAATGAAATAAATGCCCCTCTCTCCAACCACCGCTCCGCACCGCTTCGCACCGCAATCAACCTTTAGCAGCGGCTCGCGTTTTTGGCATGCCAGCGGCCAAATATCGATGTAAAGAATTAAAAACATAGGTACACGCACAGTGGAGGGGATGGGGGTGGGTTTTTGCTCCTAAACTGAAAGCAGATACAATAAAACATGCAAATATGCGCCCAAGGACATTGCAATAGCAACAACAACTGAAAAAGCACCAACAGACACACACACAGTTAAAACACACACAAACACACACACAATTCGCAGAAGAACGCCAGGCCGAACATCAAACACACACACACACATACGTTGTCCTCTGGTGGCGGCATGACCGCAGGTGTATGTGTATGTTGGCGAGCGAGAAGGGGTGCGGGGAAGCCGTAGAGATACCAAAGGGTACAAAGTTTATTTAGCTTTAGTCAAAATTAAAGGCCTTTGTATATTAAGTAAGCACGCGGCGCACACTCACATACATAAATGCAGTGCGATAACAACACAAACAAACTCACACGCACACACACACACACATGCAAGCTCAACACACACATGAATACTTACAGTGTTGAAGTTGTACACATAAAATATGCCGCTAGCCATTCGGGAAACCTCTAAACATACCAAAAATGAAATTTATACAACAGTAACAAAAATACAAAAATACGAATTTTTTTATTTCAATGGTGGAACCAAAGGTCGCCGCAGGATACACGCTGCGTACCTCACAAACGAGCTGTAAAGTTTTTAGGGTATGCCAAATGTGTGTGTGTGTGTGTGTGTGTTTGAGCAATGTTTGTGTTTGGTTGTTCTCTGTGTCTGGCTGTGAAAATACTTCGGCCGTATTTTGATTTCATCAAAGCTTTTTTGTGCACATTACTGGACCGGACACATTTTGCGACAATAAAATAATATATTTGCTCCAAAGCGAATGACATTTAAAATTGTGCTACGAAAATGCTAAGGCTTATACTAAATTACAAATGATATTAATCTCTAAATAAATAATAATAAAATAAGGCCTATCCCATAAACTGTAAATTGCCATTAAATGTAAACATTGCAAATGTTGATTTTATATCTTTAAGGAAAACAGAAAAGCTCTAAAGAAGACATGTTGTATGTAGGTGAAAAAGTTATAAAATATTTTAACTTTAAATTAATATTGCATATTTTGAATAAAAATCAAAATGCCTTGCGGTGATTTAATGATTGTCAATTTTAATGCTAACATTTTTTTCTGTGACGCCTTCCTTTCAGAAAAAAACAGATGAATTCAAATGAAACTTGTGGGCAAAAGCCGAATGCAGCTGCATTATTATTAACTGCAATCATATACAAGTTTTTACAATTCGCAATATCCATGCAGATTCCAAATGGATGCTTCAGTGGTGCTGTGACTGAAAAATGTCACTGCAAGAGCATAAAAACTGATGACTTGAAATGCAATGTCTGTAACGTTAGACACCAGCCTTGTGTCCCAATGGTGCTATATTTTTTTGTAGCTGGTCGTTCGATATTGCGACAGCACAATATTTATTTATATATACTATATATATATGTATATGAAAATGCGACCAATTGTGCCCTGCATCCACATGTATTTAAATGCTGTTACACTGATTGACAGCGCACAGTATCAGCAAGGGTTAAATGCGGGTGCCGCGTGTCGTATGAGTAATGTAACGTTTACATATCACAAAAAATATATATATATGGGATATACAATTTAATATAGTGCACATAAATATTTGCTTATAGAAAAACTTTAAAGCGTTTTTAATAAAAATAAAAAAAAAAACGAAAAGCAGAACAGAAAATACAATATTTGTATATATTGTTGCATTTATGTCGACAGTGCACAAATAACTTATTCAATTCAATAGTTCATTACTGTAAATAATATTGTAAAGTGAGTGTAGACCATTATTTGCATTAATACATTAATGAATAAGTAGGCATTATAAATGCCATACGCCTATGGCAATCGGTTGAATTTAAAACGAAGCACACAGAAAAGATACACTTTAGAATAAAAAATGCGATTATACGTTATCACTAATAAATAAATATTTCTATCTAAGCTGTTTATAGTTTTAATCTAAGCAGGTAATAATCTTTTAAAGTCTTATAATCGGGCTTTGGCAATTATTATTTAGCTAAATTGCAATGCTTCAGGCAATATAAATTGCAATTTAGTGAACTTTAAACCTAAAATAAACTCTCAGAGACAAAATAAACAAAAATTAGAATCTGCCAACTATTTTTACGCTGTGGATTTTTACACATGGCAGAAACATGTGTATAAATTTTTGATTAGTTTTACATAAGTTTTATTTTTGATTTTATAAAAACAACAAACAATATTTATAAATAACTAATATGTGCGCGACACCATAAAAAAGAAGAGCATGGCGAAGGGGAGGGGAGGCGCAATAGCGCTCCTTACAGCTCGTTGCATGCATTTCTAATGTTGCCGCTGTGTGGCAGTATTTTCTGCGATTTGCATATTTTTAGGCGCAGGCACTAACGCTTTACCTCATCGTTTGTTGATTTTGATTCTATTAAAGAGTGTGTTTGTGTGTGTGTGTGTGTGTCTATATAGTAAAGCATATGTGTACTCTATAACCATATAATTTTACAGTCGCATACACAGCTAATCTGCATTTAAATGGAATTTTTAATTATTTTCGTAGCCGCCATTCCGCCGCTATCCTTTGACAATCACTGCGACCGGGGTGTCTGGCTCTAGCTGGCGGCGACAAAGCATTGCCAAAGAGCTCTTCCCCTTCTTCTTCTTCTTCCCCTCTCTCGCTCCAAGCCAGACTACAAAATGCCAATGCCAATGTCCGATATCCAATAAAATGCAGTTCGATTATTTATATAAAGCTTCAAAATGCTGCTGCGGCGGCGGCTGATGATGATGTTGCTTTTGCTGCAACTACCCCTTGTCCCGATGCTAAGCGTACTTTAAATTGCCAATCAAAAAGTAGAGCACAACAAGTAAAACTAGTTTAAGAGGGGAACATTCGACTTAAAGATACCTTAACACCGAATTGAGTGTGTAATAAGAACGGTTTAAAAAAAAATGTTTTTTCCATATGATTCTTGAGGTTATATTGTTCTTGAGAATTAATTTTTCAAATTTCATCAACTCAATAACACCAGAAGAAACTTTCCAACTAGACAGATTTTTGATTGACTTTCAATCTGATTTATATTCTTGTTAAATCCAGATGTACCTACGCGATAAGCCCCTTTATCAACCGCTCTCTTTAGGCAGCAGTTAAATTTTTGTTATTATATCTCCATTAGCCTATTTTGATAGTTTCAGGGTATTCAAATGTATGCGACAATCAAAGAGAAAAAGAGAGAGTGTTTGGTTTTTAGCGGGGACACGCAGCACCTACCAATTTGCCATCAACAGCTAAGCAAATAAGAATATTAATGGTTTTTTCCAGCCATTGAGCAATATTTTCCCCATGCCATCGAAAGCGCCATAAAATACACCTGAGCGAGCTTTCGATTAGAATGAGAGCTGCCACCCACACCAACTTGTGGGTAAGTATGTGGGTGTGTGTGTGTTTTGTGTGTATCATGCATAAAATTAAAATGGCGACATTTTACAAAATTGCATTTCATTTATGTTAGTTCGAAAGAGAGACGGAGAAGGGGAGAAAGGGAGGGAGAGAATAACCCGGATTGTAAAGTTATAATTAACATGCTAATTAATAGTTGGCCGCAGGCTAAATAGCACATAAAAATGTTGCATAATTTTAGGCTGGATTCATTTTTATGCACATAAGCGTTTGTTTTTTTTTATGTTTTTTGTGTTACATATTTTAATATTAATTAGTTTTTGACTGCAGCGACAACAAAGTAAACATTGCATGCCAATAATTTTTGATCAACATTGAACTTAAATGATTTGTAAAATCGAGCACACGATTGAATAATCGAACACGCGCCACGGCCACCCACAGCCCCAGGGGTCACCTTTCTTTCTAGTTGTCGCGTTAGGAGGGGGTAGGGGGGTTAGGGAGAGCAAGTATGGAGTCCTGTCATGCCCGCCGGAAGTGGCTGTAATACATAGCAAGCAGTGGCTATATATGTGTATGTAACTGTTATATGGCCAATGGGGAATTTATCGCTGGCCATTCAATTTTCGCTCTTTCTCCGGCTTGACTCGAGGTTTTCTTGTGTTTGGTTACTGCTGCTGCTACTGATGCTGAAGCTGAGCTAGAAACCATACCAGCATTCTTGCACGGCTCAACAACGTAGACCAATTGCCCATTGGCGTTTTTCTACGAAAATTCGTTGGCTGATGTTGTTCTTGGCAACGATGTGAACGTGAACCTGGACCTGGACCTGAGCAAGTGAATGTGAATGAGAAAATGCAAGTCTCTCAGTCTCGCTGCTTACCTGTGACTGCTGCTGCTACTGCTGCTGCCAACTTTAGAGCTAGTCGTGTAGCAGCAGCAACAAGAACAACATCAACATAAAGCCGCACCACACACACACACAGAGACATAAACGCACTGGCGCTGGCCAACACCACCCGAGGGCAACGAAAACGGAAATTAAAAAGTGCAAAAAGAAAACAGAAGAGGAACCTCTAAACCATAGCCATTTCCGCCGTAACCATAACCATAGCCGTAGCTGTTGCCGTAACCGTAACCAGCTCGGCTTGACTGAATGACTGGGCAACTCACCTGGCTGGCTGGCTGACTGACTGACTGACTGGCAACAAGATACCAGCACATTACAATGAAACCTGCGGCTGCAACTCAAACAAAACTTGCAGTTGTTGCTCACACACACACACATGTAGATGCATATGAAAACAGGATATCATTTCTACACTACTCCAGGGTTGACAGAACCTCTCTTTGGCTCTTTGGCTCGTGATGCTTGTTGGCTGTTGAGCCTTAGCCAGCATAGAAGCCAAAGACTCGAATGCCAGGATAATGATGCCCTTTTGCAAATCGTGAGAGTCGCTGCGAACGATGTTAGCGACGTTAGCAACATCTCCCTTCTTTTTTAGACGCGTCCAATTGCAAATACCGCATGTGTCTAACCACAGCTGTGCATTCAACTTGCCTTAATTGTACTGCAAGGAAACGAAAGGAGCTAGCCTAGCAACGTACTCTCCTTAGGACCCTGACTAAAATCAACCATCAACCGACACATGCCTCAAAAGTGTACATTAACGCAAGTGGAAAGGTTGCAGTCGGACGCAGCCGACTGCGGTATACTCGTTACCAGTTTTAAAACCGGTAAAAAGAGGCCTGACTGCAAAGGGGTACGGATGCGGCAGGGGTGTACGCTGCCTTAAAGATTCTCCGATGCAGATGGGGAAGCCACCAGCTGTCTTCCATCCAAATTTGGTGACTCTAGCTGAAAGTTTGTAAAAGGTGGGGAAAAAGGGCTTGGGGGTGGTTTGGGTGGGTATAGTATCTAAATTTTCAATTCGGATCTTTGTGGGATGTCAATTGCTATCTTCATACCAAATTTGGTGACTCTAGCTCCACTACTCTGGAAGATACACGCATTCCTGTTTTTGACGAAGCGTTGGGGCGGACGGGCGTGGTTAGGGCAGTATTGGTGGGCGTGGCTTCCAAACTATTGATGCAGTTTTTGGGGAGCCATCATAACCTATCTTCGCACCAAATTTTGTGGCTATAGCTTAAAAACTGTGGGGATATAGGCTTTTTTGACTTAAAAATGCGCGGGGCTGGGGGCGGAATAGGGGGCGTGGCTCCAAAATTTTTGATACAGTTTTTTTGGGGTTGGTAGTATCTATCTGCTCAACAAATTTGGTAGTTCTAGCTGTAAGGATGTGCGAAATATGTTGATTTATCGGTTTTGAGTTATCGAATTTATCGATTTGCCAGCCCTTAGATAAAGACGGACAGTCGGACAGACAGACGGACAGACAGGCAGGCAGACAGACAGACAGACAGACGGACAGACACCATGACGGACAACCTGCCATTAAGGTTTTAACTTGTTTTATAATAGTTCAATTCTTAAATCCTTCTACTCGATTCTCATGAATTCAAGTAAGGTTGTCAGAATTCACGATTGTTTTAGTTGACGGTGCCTTTAGGAAACTGATCATTTTTGTCTCGATCTCTTTTATAACTCTGACTCTTCATCTCACTCCATCAGTTTGACTTTATGATGCTTTGGAGCGTACTCACGAGCTGCTCAATCTCTTACTCTTTTACTCTTCTCTTACTACCACCTATCATCTCTCTCTCTTCATCTCATTCTTATCTCCTGGACTCTAGTTAGAAGGGTGTTTAAAAAAATTGCGCTCATACAGACGGACAGACGGACAGACAGACAGACAGACAGACAGACAGACAGACAGACAGACGGACAGACCCATGACGGACATTGTACAAATTATAGGCAACCTGCCATTAAGGTTTTAACTTGTTTTATAATAGTTCAATTCTTAAATCCTTCTACTCGATTCTCATGAATTCAAGTAAGGTTGTCAGAATCCACGATTGTTTTAGTTGACGGTGCCTTTAGGAAACTGATCATTTTTGTCTCGATCTCTTTTATAACTCTAACTCTTCATCTGACTCCATCAGTTTAACTTTATGATGCTTTGGAGCTTAAGGCTCAGTTACCCGAACTTAACTTGAATTGAACTTGAACTTAAGAAACAGCTGATCGATTCAACCTTACGAACAACACTGCTTGCTGGTTACCCTCAACTTAACTTGGCTTGACTTGACGTAACTTAAGTTAGTTCATGTTTAGTTCAAGTTACGTTCATGTTCCAGTTCAAACATCTGATTGATAAGCAGCTAAAATGGATTAGCATAGGCTAACTTGTATTTTTTTTTTTTTTTTTTATTATTATTTTTTACATTAATTATTTATTTTTTGTGCTATAAATACTCTCAAATCTGATAAGATCAAAAAAATGACAAACAGCTGTTCGATAAGCTCATGCGCATGGTCGCATTCACGTTAACGTTCAGGTTCAAGTTAAGTTCACGTTTTGTCAAGTTCGGGTAATCGCTAGAACTTCAATTTAAGTTCAAGTTTAAGTCAAAATAAGTTCAAATCAAGTTATGTTCGGGTAACTGAGCCTTTACTCAAGAGCTACACAATCTCTTACTCTCTTTATCTCTCTTACTCCTTTCTTACTTACCTCTATCTCTCTATTCAACACTTTCTTATCTCCTGGTCTCTTCAACCATCTAGTTCTCCCTTGTGTCTCTCTGATTTTATCCCTTAAACTATCTCTCTCTTTCTCTTACTTCCGCATTACGCTGAACATAAATCTCTTTTTCTATTGAAAGTTATCCAAAGCGATCAGGTGACCAACTAATCTACTTTTAATATGAGAGATGAGGCAATGGCTTCTCTAATACGACTTAAGGCCATTTCACTTCTGCTATTACAAACTAAGACTAAAATCTAGGTAAACTAACATTGAGTTGCATTATTCAGTTTATTTCCTTACATATGTTTTTATGCCAGAAAGGCAAGCCTTATTATGGTCTACATCTTGGCACATCACGCTTGGTGGCAACCTCTCAAGGCAGATGCAGCAACAGGAAAAGCAATTACTTTTTCGTTTAAAATGTTCGTACTTCGTAAACATTTAATTTCGAATTTTAATTTGCTTGAATGCATTGGCACATACAGAGAAAAAGTTGGAGAGAGACGCAATTCGGCATCGACACAATGTTCAATATCATTTCGCATATCGCAAATAATGTGGCGAGAGAGAGAGAGAGAAAGAGTCGTTGCCACATGAGCCTGACTGTGGCCCAAACTGGCCTGCTCTACGTGAGTGAGTTGGGTCGTGGCTCAATGGCTCGTTTTCTCGTTTCTCATTTACATTAAATAAATATTGTACAACTGTATTGAGTGCCAGTGCCAGTGCCAAAGGTAAAGCCATCCAAATGAGCTCCAACTTCCAACAGTTGCACCAAAAAGTCCTCTGTTACACTTTGGCGGCCCAAAACCCCAACATCATCTTACGTAAAGGTTGCTCCGCAACCACACACCTCTGCCCCGGCTACATATAAAACGAAAACAATAAAAAAAAAACGAAGCAAAATTCGAAACAGAAAAGGAAATTGCTTCAAAAATGTTTTGTCTACAATGAATAAAATTGAAACATTTGAAGCATCCAGACCTTATGGTAAATGCATGTTGCATGTTGTATGCAAATGTACAAGCGCAATATGCGTATCGTTTCTATATTGCAATTTTGCAAAACTATCAAAATATTTCCAGCAATTGCCGTGCTCTTTTTGCCTGTTCTTTGCCATATCCTGTAAACAAGCAAAGACTTAAAGCGGATTTACTGTTTACGTTAAAAAAAATAAACTTTATTTTTATGCTTAAGATTACAATTCGACAATAATTTAAACAGTATAATCTAGTCGAGCATTTTTACTTCGTTTTCATTCCCATCAAATTTTGCGTGCACTAATAGATTTTCTTATGCTATACAATATGCTGGATATAAAAATTTGCATAGCGTTTTGTATAAAATTAATTTCTTGCTTTGTTTTTGCAGTTCAACTGACACATACACAGCCGTAACATGCATATACGTATATATATAGAGATAGATATATGTATGTGAGTGTATGTGTAGCTCAGTGAAATCCTGTGACTTGTGACGTGTTTTCGTTATCCTGCCAGGCTTCAATGACTCTCGCTCTGTCTGTCTCTCTGTGTTGATAATTTACTTTACTTTCTGACAAAAGGATTTTAAAACAATTATTTTAATGTTTTTCGCACACACACACACACACTCACACAAACACACACACACACGTTTGTGTTAAATTGAGTTTTGTGCATGTTTTAAACGACTTTTGCATTTTGTGACTTTTAAATGTAATTTTTCTCTTCATTTCACATTTTTGGCCAAAAACGTGCAAAATTGTATTTAATAAAACTGCATTTGACAAATGTAAATAAATAAATAGTCAGTTGAATAAACACTGTGTGCGTGTGCAAATGTTTTTCGTTATTTAAAATTTGTTTGCCATGGCAATAGACTTTTACAACAAATTTTTAATGCTGCTCTTTAAACAACAACTGACAGGACAACAATTTGGCTTTTTGTGGTATTTGAAGCGTTTAATAAAATGCGTACATAGTATAATATTATCATAGGCAATGCAAATTTGATTTAAAGTATTTGCATATGCGAAGCCAAATTGCAAATGCCAATAAAATCATCAACGATTAGACATTTATTCGAGTTCGCTGTGTCGCATACTATATTAATTGAAATCATTTCTGCAATTTGATTGTCATTTTCAAGCAAATATATATTGCAATTGCTTCTGCAATTACTTCTTTACAACATTATCTCTAACAAAAGCATGCCTCTTAAGTTGTTCTCAAACACATCTAGCATTGCATTTGACAACAATTGAATGATAAATGATGCAGCTTATTATAAAATCAAAAAAAAATATACAACTTTAGCATTTTTGTCTAGTCGTTTGCTTATGCTAATCAGAAGACAGCAACACAAAAAAATTGTTTTACAACTGCAGATAACAGATAACTCCAAGGCGAGACAGTTAGTAGCAACAAAGAAACAACAACAACAACTAGAGCATTATCAAGATGTAGCAAAGTCATTAACATATCGCACCAATGAAAATGCAAATGCAACACAAATTATCCGACGAGTGTCCTGAACAATGTTCTGTCTGATTGTTAGTTGATGCTATTGTTGCTGCTTCTTAGCTGACCGCATGCCTCATTAAAATGCGCTGCCATCTTGCGAAAGTGAAAAATTACCCAGCCCAAGGAGAAAAAGTACGAAAAGAGAGCGAAAAATGAAAAAAAAACAAGTTTTGGTCAAAAGGAAAATGGTAAGAAACAAAAATGAAGCGCTCGGCAGACGGCAGCTGAAAGCACACACACACACACTAAGAGAACCTGGTCCAAAAGCTGTCATAGAAAAAAAAAGAAGGTGTTCAACTAAGTGGCTGCCCCACCTCCTTTTCCCCCTGCTCCTAGTCCATCTCGTGGTTGTTGTAGCTTTACGCATTGTTAGCACTTCATAAAACTAAGCTCATGAATATTACGAGCTTATCTTTAGGATTGTTTGAATTGTGCAGATTGTGCGAATGGAAATGCAAATGGAAATGCATTTGTTGCCATTTGGTCAAGCAAACGATTCGCGGAGTGCTTGCTATAATTTCATGCTGCGGGTTATTGCCACAACTTAAGCAGCTTGAACTGCAACAACGCACATCGTTCAGGAGGTCCCTCGCTTCGCCGCACATCGCCTTGCCTGCCATGTGCAGAGCGTTGTAAATTCACGATTAAGCGTAATTACAGCCCGAAAAAAGTCAACAATAAGGCTAAGGATAACGGCGGCAGCAGCATCAACAGAAGCTGTCTCTCTTCTCTGATGGGTAGGAAGGTGCGAAGGGGTTTGAGGAAAGTGGCTCAACTTAATTGTCAGTAAGTGTTGCTTAATACCCATTATCTGGTACGCCATGCCTCTCTCGCATGTCAGCCGCATAGCCGAAAACTTAATTGTTAGCTTGCCAAAAAACTTTTTGCAACAGCCAACAAAAATTCAACGAGTCAACTCAACTCCACTCAACTCAACTCAACTCGCATTATTAACCCCTTTACTTTTGTTGCTAATTAAAAAACTTTTACGCGCTGCGCACAGAAAGAAAAGTGCCAGAAAAACTGCCAAAGACATGGAATGAAAATCTCTACCCTCTACCCACTTCCGCTAGTCTTTCTTCTTGTTTACACAAAAGCAATCATACGCCATGTTGTACGCTGAGTTTCGTCGCTTCAGTGTCAACAATACGCGTGTCGTTCAACTGCTTCAAAGATATTTCTTCCTCCTCACGCCTCATGCAGCATTCCACATGCCACATCATTGTGCTGAAGTTTCCATTAATTAGATAAAAGTTCTGCCTTTTCACCATCAACGAGCTGCAAATTATTTGCACACAACAAAACTCAGAAAAAAAAGTTTGAAAAAAGCCACACACACACACTTAAAGTTTGACATGCCTTTAGAATGAATGGACAATCATCTTTTAATAATCTACCAATTGTTGTTGTTGGTTTTGGGAATGTATCGTAATTATACTAGGAGTGCATTGTAATTAACCCAACCCTTTAGTTAATTGGGTATACAACTTGGTTACAAGAAATACAATTACCTCAGGCACTTCCGACCCAAAAATTAAAAAGAAAAAGTTTAGCTGCACTGCTCTCATCAAACTGATGGGGCACAAAAAAATTTCAAGCCATAATTGAAATCTAGCTTCATACATTTGCTTAATATGCAGCTACAATATAAGTGGTTTGGTGTTGAAAATGCTCTGTTAATGGTTAAATGTATAGAGTGAGCGATTCTTAATCCATAATTGATTAATAAATAAAACTGAACACAAAAAGTCTGTAATGACCAATACTACAATTAAAAAACTACAATTAAATAAAATTCGATTTTTGGTCAAAATGCATGTCAAAGTTTTATGCCGAAAAACCGACTTGGGCATTTCTAAAATCTTTCGACTTCCATAACTTCGGCAAAACTGACCCGATTTTCAAAAGCAATACCTTAAAAGTCATGGTTTGGCCCCTTAAACAAAACTGCATTTAAAGATCTACATTTATATGAAGTTCGATTTTTGGTCAAATGCATGTCAAAGTTGTATGCCAAAAAATCAACTTGGGCATTGCTAAAATCTTTCGACCTCCATAACTTCGGCAAAACTGACCCGATTTTCAAAAGCAATACCTTAAAGTCATGGTTTTGCCCCTAAAACAAACCTGCATTTAAAGATCTACATTTATATAAAGTACGATTTTTGGTCAGAATGCATGTCAAAGTTTTATGCCAAAAAATCAACTTGGGCATTGCTAAAATCTTTCGACCTCCATAACTTCGGCAAAACTGACCCGATTTTCAAAAGCAATACCTTTAAAGTCATGGTTTGGCCCCTTAAACAAAACTGCATTTAAAGATCTACATTTAAATAAAGTTCGATTTTTGGTCAGAATGCATGTCAAAGTTGTATGCCAAAAAATCGACTTGGGCATTGCTAAAATCTTTCGACTTCCATAACTTCGGCAAAACTGACCCGATTTTCAAAAGCATTACCTTAAAAGTCATGGTTTGGCCCCTAAAACAAAACTGAATTTAAAGATTACATTTATATAAAGTTCGATTTTGGTCAGAATGCATGTCAAAGTTGTATGCCAAAAAATCGACTTGGGCATTGCTAAAATCTTTCGATTTCCATAACTTCGGCAAAACTGACCCGATTTTCAAAAGCATTACCTTAAAAGTCATGGTTTGGCCCTTAAAACAAAACTGCATTTAAAGATCTACATTTATATGAAGTTCGATTTTTGGTCAGAATGCATGTCAAAGTTGTATGCCAAAAAATCGACTTGGGCATTGCTAAAATCTTTCGACTTCCATAACTTCGGCAAAACTGACCCGATTTTCAAAAGCAATACCTTAAAAGTCATGGTTTGGCGTCTAGAATAAAACTGCATTTAAGAAACTACATTTAAATAAAATTCGATTTTTGGTCATATTCATGTTAAAGTTGTATGACCAAAAATGACTTGGGCATTGGTAAAATCTTTCGACTTCCATAACTTCGGCAAAACTGACCCGATTTTCAAAAGCAATAGCTTAAAAGTCATGGTTTGGCCTCTAGAATAAAACTGCATTTAAGAAATTACATTTAAATAAAATTCGATTTTTGGTCATATTCATGTTAAAGTTTTATGACCAAAAATTGACTTGGGCATTGGTAAAAATCTTTCGACTTCCATAACTTCGTCAAAACTGACCCGATTTTCAAAAGCAATAGCTTAAAAGTCATGGTTTGGCTTCTAGAATAAAACTGCATTTAAGAAATTACATTTAAATAAAATTCGATTTTTGGTCATATTCATGTTAAAATTTTATGACCAAAAATTGACTTGGGCATTGGTAAAATCTTTCGACTTCCATAACTTCGTCAAAACTGACCCGATTTTCAAAAGCAATAGCTTAAAAGTCATGGTTTGGCTTCTAGAATAAAACTGCATTTAAGAAATTACATTTAAATAAAATTCGATTTTTGGTCATATTCATGTTAAAGTTTATGACCAAAAATTGACTTGGGCATTGGTAAAATCTTTCGACTTCCATAACTTCGGCAAAACTGACCCGATTTTCAAAAGCAATAGCTTAAAAGTCATGGTTTGGCTCTAGAATAAAACTGCATTTAAGAAATTACATTTAAATAAAATTCGATTTTTGGTCATATTCATGTTAAAATTGTATGACCAAAAATTGACTTGGGCATTGGTAAAATCTTTCGACTTCCATAACTTCGTCAAAAGTGACCCGATTTTCAAAAGCAATAGCTTAAAAGTCATGGTTTGGCGTCTAGAATAAAACTGCATTTAAGAAATTACATTTAAATAAAATTCGATTTTTGGTCATATTCATGTTAAAATTTTATGAACAAAAATTGACTTGGGCATTGGTAAAATCTTTCGACTTCCATAACTTCCTCAAAAGTGACCCGATTTTCAAAAGCAATAGCTTAAAAGTCATGGTTTGGCTTCTAGAATAAAACTGCATTTAAGAAATTACATTTAAATAAAATTCGATTTTTGGTCATATTCATGTTAAATTTTATGACCAAAAATTGACTTGGGCATTGGTAAAAATCTTTCGACTTCCATAACTTCGTCAAAACTGACCCGATTTTCAAAAGCAATAGCTTAAAAGTCATGGTTTGGCTCTAGAATAAAACTGCATTTAAGAAATTACATTAAATAAAATTCGATTTTGGTCATATTCATGTTAAAATTTTATGACCAAAAATTGACTTGGGCATTGGTAAAAATCTTTCGACTTCCATAACTTCCTCAAAAGTGACCCGATTTTCAAAAGCAATAGCTTAAAAGTCATGGTTTGGCTTCTAGAATAAAACTGCATTTAAGAAATTACATTTAAATAAAATTCGATTTTTGGTCATATTCATGTTAAAATTTTATGAACAAAAATTGACTTGGGCATTGGTAAAAATCTTTCGACTTCCATAACTTCCTCAAAGTGACCCGATTTTCAAAAGCAATAGCTTAAAAGTCATGGTTTGGCGTCTAGAATAAAACTGCATTTAAGAAATTACATTTAAATAAAATTCGATTTTTGGTCATATTCATGTTAAAATTTTATGAACAAAAATTGACTTGGGCATTGGTAAAAATCTTTCGACTTCCATAACTTCCTCAAAAGTGACCCGATTTTCAAAAGCAATAGCTTAAAAGTCATGGTTTGGCGTCTAGAATAAAACTGCATTTAAGAAATTACATTTAAATAAAATTCGATTTTTGGTCATATTCATGTTAAAATTTTATGAACAAAAATTGACTTGGGCATTGGTAAAAATCTTTCGACTTCCATAACTTCCTCAAAAGTGACCCGATTTTCAAAAGCAATAGCTTAAAAGTCATGGTTTGGCGTCTAGAATAAAACTGCATTTAAGAAATTACATTTAAATAAAATTCGATTTTTGGTCATATTCATGTTAAAATTTTATGAACAAAAATTGACTTGGGCATTGGTAAAAATCTTTCGACTTCCATAACTTCCTCAAAAGTGACCCGATTTTCAAAAGCAATAGCTTAAAAGTCATGGTTTGGCGTCTAGAATAAAACTGCATTTAAGAAATTACATTTAAATAAAATTCGATTTTTGGTCATATTCATGTTAAAATTTTATGAACAAAAATTGACTTGGGCATTGGTAAAAATCTTTCGACTTCCATAACTTCCTCAAAAGTGACCCGATTTTCAAAAGCAATAGCTTAAAAGTCATGGTTTGGCGTCTAGAATAAAACTGCATTTAAGAAATTACATTTAAATAAAATTCGATTTTTGGTCATATTCATGTTAAAATTTTATGAACAAAAATTGACTTGGGCATTGGTAAAAATCTTTCGACTTCCATAACTTCCTCAAAAGTGACCCGATTTTCAAAAGCAATAGCTTAAAAGTCATGGTTTGGCGTCTAGAATAAAACTGCATTTAAGAAATTACATTTAAATAAAATTCGATTTTGGTCATATTCATGTTAAAATTTTATGAACAAAAATTGACTTGGGCATTGGTAAAAATCTTTCGACTTCCATAACTTCCTCAAAAGTGACCCGATTTTCAAAAGCAATAGCTTAAAAGTCATGGTTTGGCGTCTAGAATAAAACTGCATTTAAGAAATTACATTTAAATAAAATTCGATTTTTGGTCATATTCATGTTAAAATTTTATGAACAAAAATTGACTTGGGCATTGGTAAAAATCTTTCGACTTCCATAACTTCCTCAAAAGTGACCCGATTTTCAAAAGCAATAGCTTAAAAGTCATGGTTTGGCGTCTAGAATAAAACTGCATTTAAGAAATTACATTTAAATAAAATTCGATTTTTGGTCATATTCATGTTAAAATTTTATGAACAAAAATTGACTTGGGCATTGGTAAAAATCTTTCGACTTCCATAACTTCCTCAAAAGTGACCCGATTTTCAAAAGCAATAGCTTAAAAGTCATGGTTTGGCGTCTAGAATAAAACTGCATTTAAGAAATTACATTTAAATAAAATTCGATTTTTGGTCATATTCATGTTAAAATTTTATGAACAAAAATTGACTTGGGCATTGGTAAAAATCTTTCGACTTCCATAACTTCCTCAAAAGTGACCCGATTTTCAAAAGCAATAGCTTAAAAGTCATGGTTTGGCTTCTAGAATAAAACTGCATTTAAGAAATTACATTTAAATAAAATTCGATTTTTGGTCATATTCATGTTAAAATTTTATGAACAAAAATTGACTTGGGCATTGGTAAAAATCTTTCGACTTCCATAACTTCCTCAAAAGTGACCCGATTTTCAAAAGCAATAGCTTAAAAGTCATGGTTTGGCGTCTAGAATAAAACTGCATTTAAGAAATTACATTTAAATAAAATTCGATTTTTGGTCATATTCATGTTAAAATTTTATGAACAAAAATTGACTTGGGCATTGGTAAAAATCTTTCGACTTCCATAACTTCCTCAAAAGTGACCCGATTTTCAAAAGCAATAGCTTAAAAGTCATGGTTTGGCGTCTAGAATAAAACTGCATTTAAGAAATTACATTTAAATAAAATTCGATTTTTGGTCATATTCATGTTAAAATTTTATGAACAAAAATTGACTTGGGCATTGGTAAAAATCTTTCGACTTCCATAACTTCCTCAAAAGTGACCCGATTTTCAAAAGCAATAGCTTAAAAGTCATGGTTTGGCGTCTAGAATAAAACTGCATTTAAGAAATTACATTTAAATAAAATTCGATTTTTGGTCATATTCATGTTAAAATTTTATGAACAAAAATTGACTTGGGCATTGGTAAAAATCTTTCGACTTCCATAACTTCCTCAAAAGTGACCCGATTTTCAAAAGCAATAGCTTAAAAGTCATGGTTTGGCGTCTAGAATAAAACTGCATTTAAGAAATTACATTTAAATAAAATTCGATTTTTGGTCATATTCATGTTAAAATTTTATGAACAAAAATTGACTTGGGCATTGGTAAAAATCTTTCGACTTCCATACTCCTCAAATGACCGATTTCAAAGCAATAGCTTAAAGTCATGGTTGGCTCTAGAATAAAACTGCATTTAAGAAATTACATTTAAATAAATTCGATTTTTGGTCATATTCATGTTAAAATTTTATGACCAAAAATTGACTTGGGCATTGGTAAAATCTTTCGACTTCCATAACTTCGGCAAAACTGACCCGATTTTCAAAAGCAATAGCTTAAAAGTCATGGTTTGGCGTCTAGAATAAAACTGCATTTAAGAAATTACATTTAAATTAAATTCGATTTTTGGTCATATTCATGTTAAAATTTTATGACCAAAAATTGACTTGGGCATTGGTAAAATCTTTCGACTTCCATAACTTCCTCAAAACTGACCCGATTTTCAAAAGCAATAGCTTAAAAGTCATGGTTTGGCGTCTAGAATAAAACTGCATTTAAGAAATTACATTTAAATAAAATTCGATTTTTGGTCATATTCATGTTAAAATTTTATGAACAAAAATTGACTTGGGCATTGGTAAAAATCTTTCGACTTCCATAACTTCCTCAAAAGTGACCCGATTTTCAAAAGCAATAGCTTAAAAGTCATGGTTTGGCGTCTAGAATAAAACTGCATTTAAGAAATTACATTTAAATAAAATTCGATTTTGGTCATATTCATGTTAAAATTTTATGACCAAAAATTGACTTGGGCATTGGTAAAAATCTTTCGACTTCCATAACTTCCTCAAAAGTGACCCGATTTTCAAAAGCAATAGCTTAAAAGTCATGGTTTGGCGTCTAGAATAAAACTGCATTTAAGAAATTACATTTAAATAAAATTCGATTTTTGGTCATATTCATGTTAAAATTTATGAACAAAAATTGACTTGGGCATTGGTAAAAATCTTTCGACTTCCATAACTTCGTCAAAAGTGACCCGATTTTCAAAAGCAATAGCTTAAAAGTCATGGTTTGGCGTCTAGAATAAAACTGCATTTAAGAAATTACATTTAAATAAAATTCGATTTTTGGTCATATTCATGTTAAATTTTATGACCAAAAATTGACTTGGGCATTGGTAAAAATCTTTCGACTTCCATAACTTCGTCAAAAGTGACCCGATTTTCAAAAGCAATAGCTTAAAAGTCATGGTTTGGCTTCTAGAATAAAACTGCATTTAGAAATTACATTTAAATAAAATTCGATTTTTGGTCATATTCATGTTAAAATTTTATGACCAAAAATGACTTGGGCATTGGTAAAAATCTTTCGACTTCCATAACTTCCTCAAAAGTGACCCGATTTTCAAAAGCAATAGCTTAAAAGTCATGGTTTGGCGTCTAGAATAAAACTGCATTTAAGAAATTACATTTAAATAAAATTCGATTTTTGGTCATATTCATGTTAAAATTTTATGAACAAAAATTGACTTGGGCATTGGTAAAAATCTTTCGACTTCCATAACTTCCTCAAAAGTGACCCGATTTTCAAAAGCAATAGCTTAAAAGTCATGGTTTGGCGTCTAGAATAAAACTGCATTTAAGAAATTACATTTAAATAAAATTCGATTTTTGGTCATATTCATGTTAAAATTTTATGAACAAAAATTGACTTGGGCATTGGTAAAAATCTTTCGACTTCCATAACTTCCTCAAAAGTGACCCGATTTTCAAAAGCAATAGCTTAAAAGTCATGGTTTGGCGTCTAGAATAAAACTGCATTTAAGAAATTACATTTAAATAAAATTCGATTTTTGGTCATATTCATGTTAAAATTTTATGAACAAAAATTGACTTGGGCATTGGTAAAAATCTTTCGACTTCCATAACTTCCTCAAAAGTGACCCGATTTTCAAAAGCAATAGCTTAAAAGTCATGGTTTGGCGTCTAGAATAAAACTGCATTTAAGAAATTACATTTAAATAAAATTCGATTTTTGGTCATATTCATGTTAAAATTTTATGAACAAAAATTGACTTGGGCATTGGTAAAAATCTTTCGACTTCCATAACTTCCTCAAAAGTGACCCGATTTTCAAAAGCAATAGCTTAAAAGTCATGGTTTGGCGTCTAGAATAAAACTGCATTTAAGAAATTACATTTAAATAAAATTCGATTTTTGGTCATATTCATGTTAAAATTTTATGAACAAAAATTGACTTGGGCATTGGTAAAAATCTTTCGACTTCCATAACTTCCTCAAAAGTGACCCGATTTTCAAAAGCAATAGCTTAAAAGTCATGGTTTGGCGTCTAGAATAAAACTGCATTTAAGAAATTACATTTAAATAAAATTCGATTTTTGGTCATATTCATGTTAAAATTTTATGAACAAAAATTGACTTGGGCATTGGTAAAAATCTTTCGACTTCCATAACTTCCTCAAAAGTGACCCGATTTTCAAAAGCAATAGCTTAAAAGTCATGGTTTGGCGTCTAGAATAAAACTGCATTTAAGAAATTACATTTAAATAAAATTCGATTTTTGGTCATATTCATGTTAAAATTTTATGAACAAAAATTGACTTGGGCATTGGTAAAAATCTTTCGACTTCCATAACTTCCTCAAAAGTGACCCGATTTTCAAAAGCAATAGCTTAAAAGTCATGGTTTGGCTTCTAGAATAAAACTGCATTTAAGAAATTACATTTAAATAAAATTCGATTTTTGGTCATATTCATGTTAAAATTTTATGAACAAAAATTGACTTGGGCATTGGTAAAAATCTTTCGACTTCCATAACTTCCTCAAAAGTGACCCGATTTTCAAAAGCAATAGCTTAAAAGTCATGGTTTGGCGTCTAGAATAAAACTGCATTTAAGAAATTACATTTAAATAAAATTCGATTTTTGGTCATATTCATGTTAAAATTTATGAACAAAAATTGACTTGGGCATTGGTAAAAATCTTTCGACTTCCATAACTTCCTCAAAAGTGACCCGATTTTCAAAAGCAATAGCTTAAAAGTCATGGTTTGGCGTCTAGAATAAAACTGCATTTAAGAAATTACATTTAAATAAAATTCGATTTTTGGTCATATTCATGTTAAAATTTTATGAACAAAAATTGACTTGGGCATTGGTAAAAATCTTTCGACTTCCATAACTTCCTCAAAAGTGACCCGATTTTCAAAAGCAATAGCTTAAAAGTCATGGTTTGGCGTCTAGAATAAAACTGCATTTAAGAAATTACATTTAAATAAAATTCGATTTTTGGTCATATTCATGTTAAAATTTTATGAACAAAAATTGACTTGGGCATTGGTAAAAATCTTTCGACTTCCATAACTTCCTCAAAAGTGACCCGATTTTCAAAAGCAATAGCTTAAAAGTCATGGTTTGGCTTCTAGAATAAAACTGCATTTAAGAAATTACATTTAAATAAAATTCGATTTTTGGTCATATTCATGTTAAAATTTTATGAACAAAAATTGACTTGGGCATTGGTAAAAATCTTTCGACTTCCATAACTTCCTCAAAAGTGACCCGATTTTCAAAAGCAATAGCTTAAAAGTCATGGTTTGGCGTCTAGAATAAAACTGCATTTAAGAAATTACATTTAAATAAAATTCGATTTTTGGTCATATTCATGTTAAAATTTTATGAACAAAAATTGACTTGGGCATTGGTAAAAATCTTTCGACTTCCATAACTTCCTCAAAACTGACCCGATTTTCAAAAGCAATAGCTTAAAAGTCATGGTTTGGCGTCTAGAATAAAACTGCATTTAAGAAATTACATTTAAATAAAATTCGATTTTTGGTCATATTCATGTTAAAATTTTATGAACAAAAATTGACTTGGGCATTGGTAAAAATCTTTCGACTTCCATAACTTCCTCAAAAGTGACCCGATTTTCAAAAGCAATAGCTTAAAAGTCATGGTTTGGCGTCTAGAATAAAACTGCATTTAAGAAATTACATTTAAATAAAATTCGATTTTGGTCATATTCATGTTAAAATTTTATGAACAAAAATTGACTTGGGCATTGGTAAAAATCTTTCGACTTCCATAACTTCCTCAAAAGTGACCCGATTTTCAAAAGCAATAGCTTAAAAGTCATGGTTTGGCTTCTAGAATAAAACTGCATTTAAGAAATTACATTTAAATAAAATTCGATTTTTGGTCATATTCATGTTAAAATTTTATGAACAAAAATTGACTTGGGCATTGGTAAAAATCTTTCGACTTCCATAACTTCCTCAAAAGTGACCCGATTTTCAAAAGCAATAGCTTAAAAGTCATGGTTTGGCGTCTAGAATAAAACTGCATTTAAGAAATTACATTTAAATAAAATTCGATTTTTGGTCATATTCATGTTAAAATTTTATGAACAAAAATTGACTTGGGCATTGGTAAAAATCTTTCGACTTCCATAACTTCCTCAAAACTGACCCGATTTTCAAAAGCAATAGCTTAAAAGTCATGGTTTGGCGTCTAGAATAAAACTGCATTTAAGAAATTACATTTAAATAAAATTCGATTTTGGTCATATTCATGTTAAAATTTTATGAACAAAAATTGACTTGGGCATTGGTAAAAATCTTTCGACTTCCATAACTTCCTCAAAAGTGACCCGATTTTCAAAAGCAATAGCTTAAAAGTCATGGTTTGGCGTCTAGAATAAAACTGCATTTAAGAAATTACATTTAAATAAAATTCGATTTTTGGTCATATTCATGTTAAAATTTTATGAACAAAAATTGACTTGGGCATTGGTAAAAATCTTTCGACTTCCATAACTTCCTCAAAACTGACCCGATTTTCAAAAGCAATAGCTTAAAAGTCATGGTTTGGCTTCTAGAATAAAACTGCATTTAAGAAATTACATTTAAATAAAATTCGATTTTTGGTCATATTCATGTTAAAATTTTATGAACAAAAATTGACTTGGGCATTGGTAAAAATCTTTCGACTTCCATAACTTCCTCAAAAGTGACCCGATTTTCAAAAGCAATAGCTTAAAAGTCATGGTTTGGCGTCTAGAATAAAACTGCATTTAAGAAATTACATTTAAATAAAATTCGATTTTGGTCATATTCATGTTAAAATTTTATGAACAAAAATTGACTTGGGCATTGGTAAAAATCTTTCGACTTCCATAACTTCCTCAAAAGTGACCCGATTTTCAAAAGCAATAGCTTAAAAGTCATGGTTTGGCTTCTAGAATAAAACTGCATTTAAGAAATTACATTTAAATAAAATTCGATTTTTGGTCATATTCATGTTAAAATTTTATGAACAAAAATTGACTTGGGCATTGGTAAAAATCTTTCGACTTCCATAACTTCCTCAAAAGTGACCCGATTTTCAAAAGCAATAGCTTAAAAGTCATGGTTTGGCTTCTAGAATAAAACTGCATTTAAGAAATTACATTTAAATAAAATTCGATTTTTGGTCATATTCATGTTAAAATTTTATGAACAAAAATTGACTTGGGCATTGGTAAAAATCTTTCGACTTCCATAACTTCCTCAAAACTGACCCGATTTTCAAAAGCAATAGCTTAAAAGTCATGGTTTGGCTTCTAGAATAAAACTGCATTTAAGAAATTACATTTAAATAAAATTCGATTTTTGGTCATATTCATGTTAAAATTTTATGAACAAAAATTGACTTGGGCATTGGTAAAAATCTTTCGACTTCCATAACTTCCTCAAAACTGACCCGATTTTCAAAAGCAATAGCTTAAAAGTCATGGTTTGGCGTCTAGAATAAAACTGCATTTAAGAAATTACATTTAAATAAAATTCGATTTTTGGTCATATTCATGTTAAAATTTTATGAACAAAAATTGACTTGGGCATTGGTAAAAATCTTTCGACTTCCATAACTTCCTCAAAACTGACCCGATTTTCAAAAGCAATAGCTTAAAAGTCATGGTTTGGCTTCTAGAATAAAACTGCATTTAAGAAATTACATTTAAATAAAATTCGATTTTTGGTCATATTCATGTTAAAATTTTATGAACAAAAATTGACTTGGGCATTGGTAAAAATCTTTCGACTTCCATAACTTCCTCAAAAGTGACCCGATTTTCAAAAGCAATAGCTTAAAAGTCATGGTTTGGCTTCTAGAATAAAACTGCATTTAAGAAATTACATTTAAATAAAATTCGATTTTTGGTCATATTCATGTTAAAATTTTATGAACAAAAATTGACTTGGGCATTGGTAAAAATCTTTCGACTTCCATAACTTCCTCAAAAGTGACCCGATTTTCAAAAGCAATAGCTTAAAAGTCATGGTTTGGCTTCTAGAATAAAACTGCATTTAAGAAATTACATTTAAATAAAATTCGATTTTTGGTCATATTCATGTTAAAATTTTATGAACAAAAATTGACTTGGGCATTGGTAAAAATCTTTCGACTTCCATAACTTCCTCAAAACTGACCCGATTTTCAAAAGCAATAGCTTAAAAGTCATGGTTTGGCTTCTAGAATAAAACTGCATTTAAGAAATTACATTTAAATAAAATTCGATTTTTGGTCATATTCATGTTAAAATTTTATGAACAAAAATTGACTTGGGCATTGGTAAAAATCTTTCGACTTCCATAACTTCCTCAAAAGTGACCCGATTTTCAAAAGCAATAGCTTAAAAGTCATGGTTTGGCTTCTAGAATAAAACTGCATTTAAGAAATTACATTTAAATAAAATTCGATTTTTGGTCATATTCATGTTAAAATTTTATGAACAAAAATTGACTTGGGCATTGGTAAAAATCTTTCGACTTCCATAACTTCCTCAAAACTGACCCGATTTTCAAAAGCAATAGCTTAAAAGTCATGGTTTGGCTTCTAGAATAAAACTGCATTTAAGAAATTACATTTAAATAAAATTCGATTTTGGTCATATTCATGTTAAAATTTTATGAACAAAAATTGACTTGGGCATTGGTAAAAATCTTTCGACTTCCATAACTTCCTCAAAAGTGACCCGATTTTCAAAAGCAATAGCTTAAAAGTCATGGTTTGGCTTCTAGAATAAAACTGCATTTAAGAAATTACATTTAAATAAAATTCGATTTTTGGTCATATTCATGTTAAAATTTTATGAACAAAAATTGACTTGGGCATTGGTAAAAATCTTTCGACTTCCATAACTTCCTCAAAAGTGACCCGATTTTCAAAAGCAATAGCTTAAAAGTCATGGTTTGGCTTCTAGAATAAAACTGCATTTAAGAAATTACATTTAAATAAAATTCGATTTTTGGTCATATTCATGTTAAAATTTTATGAACAAAAATTGACTTGGGCATTGGTAAAAATCTTTCGACTTCCATAACTTCGTCAAAAGTGACCCGATTTTCAAAAGCAATAGCTTAAAAGTCATGGTTTGGCGTCTAGAATAAAACTGCATTTAAGAAATTACATTTAAATAAAATTCGATTTTTGGTCATATTCATGTTAAAATTTTATGACCAAAAATTGACTTGGGCATTGGTAAAAATCTTTCGACTTCCATAACTTCCTCAAAAGTGACCCGATTTTCAAAAGCAATAGCTTAAAAGTCATGGTTTGGCTTCTAGAATAAAACTGCATTTAAGAAATTACATTTAAATAAAATTCGATTTTTGGTCATATTCATGTTAAAATTTTATGAACAAAAATTGACTTGGGCATTGGTAAAAATCTTTCGACTTCCATAACTTCCTCAAAAGTGACCCGATTTTCAAAAGCAATAGCTTAAAAGTCATGGTTTGGCTTCTAGAATAAAACTGCATTTAAGAAATTACATTTAAATAAAATTCGATTTTTGGTCATATTCATGTTAAAATTTTATGAACAAAAATTGACTTGGGCATTGGTAAAAATCTTTCGACTTCCATAACTTCCTCAAAACTGACCCGATTTTCAAAAGCAATAGCTTAAAAGTCATGGTTTGGCTTCTAGAATAAAACTGCATTTAAGAAATTACATTTAAATAAAATTCGATTTTTGGTCATATTCATGTTAAAATTTTATGACCAAAAATTGACTTGGGCATTGGTAAAAATCTTTCGACTTCCATAACTTCCTCAAAAGTGACCCGATTTTCAAAAGCAATAGCTTAAAAGTCATGGTTTGGCTTCTAGAATAAAACTGCATTTAAGAAATTACATTTAAATAAAATTCGATTTTTGGTCATATTCATGTTAAAATTTTATGAACAAAAATTGACTTGGGCATTGGTAAAAATCTTTCGACTTCCATAACTTCCTCAAAAGTGACCCGATTTTCAAAAGCAATAGCTTAAAAGTCATGGTTTGGCGTCTAGAATAAAACTGCATTTAAGAAATTACATTTAAATAAAATTCGATTTTTGGTCATATTCATGTTAAATTTTATGACCAAAAATTGACTTGGGCATTGGTAAAAATCTTTCGACTTCCATAACTTCCTCAAAACTGACCCGATTTTCAAAAGCAATAGCTTAAAAGTCATGGTTTGGCTTCTAGAATAAAACTGCATTTAAGAAATTACATTTAAATAAAATTCGATTTTGGTCATATTCATGTTAAAATTTTATGAACAAAAATTGACTTGGGCATTGGTAAAAATCTTTCGACTTCCATAACTTCCTCAAAAGTGACCCGATTTTCAAAAGCAATAGCTTAAAAGTCATGGTTTGGCTTCTAGAATAAAACTGCATTTAAGAAATTACATTTAAATAAAATTCGATTTTTGGTCATATTCATGTTAAAATTTTATGAACAAAAATTGACTTGGGCATTGGTAAAAATCTTTCGACTTCCATAACTTCCTCAAAAGTGACCCGATTTTCAAAAGCAATAGCTTAAAAGTCATGGTTTGGCTTCTAGAATAAAACTGCATTTAAGAAATTACATTTAAATAAAATTCGATTTTTGGTCATATTCATGTTAAAATTTTATGAACAAAAATTGACTTGGGCATTGGTAAAAATCTTTCGACTTCCATAACTTCCTCAAAAGTGACCCGATTTTCAAAAGCAATAGCTTAAAAGTCATGGTTTGGCTTCTAGAATAAAACTGCATTTAAGAAATTACATTTAAATAAAATTCGATTTTGGTCATATTCATGTTAAAATTTTATGAACAAAAATTGACTTGGGCATTGGTAAAAATCTTTCGACTTCCATAACTTCCTCAAAACTGACCCGATTTTCAAAAGCAATAGCTTAAAAGTCATGGTTTGGCTTCTAGAATAAAACTGCATTTAAGAAATTACATTTAAATAAAATTCGATTTTTGGTCATATTCATGTTAAAATTTTATGAACAAAAATTGACTTGGGCATTGGTAAAAATCTTTCGACTTCCATAACTTCCTCAAAAGTGACCCGATTTTCAAAAGCAATAGCTTAAAAGTCATGGTTTGGCTTCTAGAATAAAACTGCATTTAAGAAATTACATTTAAATAAAATTCGATTTTTGGTCATATTCATGTTAAAATTTTATGACAAAAATTGACTTGGGCATTGGTAAAAATCTTTCGACTTCCATAACTTCCTCAAA